>PVJX010007113.1:0-73024 GCA_004027295.1 Dolichotis patagonum | reverse complement strand
TACTGAGAGATTCTGTGCAGCATGTTTGTTTCTTAGTGTGTTTTAGGCTGCTAGAGCAAAGTTTCTCACACTGGGTAAATTACAAAGAAAAGAAAAATACTTGGGAATGTCTAGAAAGCTGAAAATCCAGAATTTTGTACTTTTTTCTCCATCAGGCTATGGATGAAGACTACCTCAAAAGGGCAAACCTTCACTTTGACAGTGGGGACCTGCCTAATGACAACATTCTTTGGAGCTCCTAGGAAGTCCTTCAGAAATTCAGCACTGGTCTCTTTATCTGCCACTAGGTATTTCCTATCTATTGACTTCCTATCTATTGATACCCAAAACAGGACATTGTGTATAATATGTGATAGTCACAGATGTCCACCTTCTTATCATCTTTTTACCACTATTTGTGCCCCACTGTTCCCTCAGCTGACCTATACATACTTCCAAAGGAGGCAGAGGGTCAGCTCTGTGTTAAGCATTCCTATTATAGTAACTTAACTAATCCCTTAGCTAAGCAGATATGAAAGGATGCTATAAAGTTCAAAATCACACAGCTCATACAAGAAGAGAGTCTGAATGTGAACAGTCCAAGATCTGTCTGCACAATCCATAGCTCAATCACTGAACTATATTGTTTCATATGAAGACTGCTTCATATGAAGTCATTAAAACACCATTTCTATAAAAAATTAGTATTTTACTCTGGAATGTATAGGCCCTATACATTTCTATAGGGCCTATACATTTCTAATCAATCACTCAAAAGACATGTTTTATTTACTAATATGACATTTCATATCCTTATTAATCAGCAGATATAATTTTATAATACCATGGGCTATTTATCAAAAAAGTGTGGGGAATGATACATATCACTGGCTAAAAGAGAAAGAAATAGTGTAATATATGTAGTATTTTTCTGGTGTAAGATGTCCACTTCTGGATACTTCAGGTAAATTTCAGTTTAAAAGCATCATGTTAGTGATAGGAAAATTTTTATGATATTTTGTGTCACTTTTTTTGACTACATATCCCTGAAAATATAGCATTTCTATAAATTGAAATCCCCCCAAGTAGACCCAGTGCATAAGGTGTTTAATTCAGCCCAATATCCCTTTTACATATTACCATCTTTAGTTTTCATTCAACTGTAGTTATCTCAGACTAAAAAATATAAACCAAAGTCATAAAACACCTGTTGTTTTATATTTTCCTATCTAAATTTCTACAAAAATATCAGGGGTAGTTCATAAGGCATGTATCCATGCCCAGAGGAGATTCTAACTGAAGTTTTGTGACCTGCTCTAATTTTTCCAAAATCCATGGACCCTAGTTCATATGAAGACTGCTGAAGACAAGATGAGTAAGATGGTAGAGTTTTCACTTATTTGTACCCCCAAATGATTTAGAGAATGGTAGGCATAAAAGAAATTTATAACAAATAATTTCTACTTTGTAAAATAATGATCATAATTTGCTTAAGTTTAGACATGTACTAATATTTCCTTATATGGAATCAGATCTAGTTACTTGTCTAAAACAAGGCGATTTTGAAATATTAGATATTTATTAATTTTACACTTTACAAATTTGAGTGACAAGCATATGAATAAAAAAAATCTTTGCCCTTTTTTTCAGTAATTAAGGACTTCCACATTACTACAGTTAAGAATTCATCAGCTGCCTGTTATCTACTATTTCTTTATTGTTTCATAACACTGTCATTAAGCCACTTATTAACTACGTTCTTTTCAGTACAAATTTAACACCTTAATCCATCCATTTTTTTTTCATGAATTCCCACAGGTGATTATTTCTCAGAATAATTTTGAGTGGCATATTCCTTTTCGGCCTTTCTCAGTAGTCATGGGGATTTGCGGAATATAGGACAAACACTCTTACTACAAAGTTATATTAAAATGTTTAATTAATGGGAAACATTATATTAACCCATATTTTTTTTTCTTTGTGTCTCATTGCTGATCAGAGATTTCCCTGTGGTAACCATGCTACAGAGCTCTACTGTATTGCCAGCTTTATTCCTCTCTATAGTTCATATTGCACCTACATATGGTAACATATGTTGTCAGTTTTGTTCCTTTCTTCATAGGATGCCCCGAATCCTGCTGTAGCAAAATAGTTGAACTATGAATAAGCAAACAGTTCTCGGTGGCCATAATCAATCATCATCTTGCTTAGATTGTAATGTATTCTTGGTGTTGGTTTCTGAGAATCTATCAATCCTGTGGGAACTGGCCAAATGAGTGGGCTGGATGATTAAAAGTATAGATTCCAAGGCCTCCACACCACCTCCCTGTGATACAGATCAGAATCTCTAAAGGGGAATTTGGGAGTCTGTTCTGTAACAAAGTCCTGTAGTGACAGTTGGGCATACTAAAAGCACTATTGACTCACTAGAGAATTGTTAACTTCTTTTCGGTCTATGGTTTAAAAGCGAAGAGTCCTTGACAATGCAAGTAGATACTGGGTCACAGTTCCTCTGTCAAAGCTGTTTTTAAGCATGCCTTTATTTCAAACATTTAACAGTAAAGATAAAGTAAAAGTTAAAAACAAAACAAAACAAACGAAGAAACAACTACACAAAGCTTGGCTTAAAAGCAAATAAGCATCTCTTTACACATAGAAAGGAACATAACTTCAAAATGGAAGTATAGCTGAATGTAAGTGACTTTGGAGCTTGTAAACCAGAAGCTGGACTCAAGGGAGGATCTCAGTTCCCGCATCCAGCGCCACTGCTGGAGGTAGGGGAGGCCCAGGGCTCTAAGTTCATGATGGAAGCTAAAATTCAGACTATCTTGACTATGGTCTTATGCAAATTATGGGCTTAGAGAGACAGAAGGACAAAAAAACAGCTCATGATCAAGAACTAAGGTAAACAAACAAACAAAAATAATGATAAAGTAAGTCAGACTAAACCACTGAAACAAATTCAAAATGATCCTGCAAGTAAAATTCCATAAGCTATGAGGCAATCTCATGTAAAGAAAACCAACACAATCAATGATTAACAAAACCAACAATTAAAACATGACTGAGCTTTAGATAAACATGAGAAAGAATCAATAAATGACTGAAAAGTAAAAGTGCAATATGCTAATTTCATAAATCTTTTAGATATCACTTACTCTTTATGTGTTCTCCAGAACACATTATGAACTCTCCAGAATTCTTATTTATCTTTCCATCATAACATATGGAACAATTTTGTGAAACTGTCATTAGAATTCAGCAATGCTCAAAAAGAATTTTAAGGATCACATCACAGCACTTTATTTTCTTCAATAGCGCAACAGAGATGAAATTAATGCTTCAAAAGTCAATCTACAGTGAAATCCTCCACCTCAAAAAGTTCTACCAGCTTGCTTACCTTGTCATTAGCCTCATTTATTTTTCTCTTGGAGAGCTAAGCTTACACCTTCAGTTATCCTGTGATATATTTAACTCTGATGTGCTCTGCTCTTCACATTTTGCGTATACGGAATAGTAATTTAATACAAGGATACCCACTAGGCTTTCTCACTGTGGAGTTTCCAATATACATAATGTGTCATCTTCTCTGGAACTATAAATAATATTAAACTGGTTTTTTGTTTGTTTGTTTGTTTGTTTCCACAGAGTCCAATAGTAAATTATGTACTAACTGCTTGCAGAGGTGGTCACTAAGGCATTCACCAGGTGATAGTATGAACCATCTACCCATAATAATAGCATCATTCTAGAAAACTATTGTCATGACCTCTTATTTGTAGGATACCTGGCATTATCAGCATACAGAGACGGTAGCCTAAATTTGATTTTTACACCAAACATGCTAAAATACCATCCAAAGTTTATATGGTACTTAAAGTTACTGTCATTCTGCTGCCAAATGCAGTCTTTAGCCTGTGTGCTTTTCTTCCCTATAACCATGTGATTTGACAGTTGATTAGATAGATGCACTCTCTCCTTTTACCTCCACTGTATATCAGCACTTGCACATTCAGAAATCATGAAAACAAAGCCATTCTTTAAATATCAATATATCTGTGATGGGATTGCATGTGGGAGTAGTGGTGTGTGATTTCAATGGGTGGTAACATCATGTGAAGTAATAAATTTACTACTGATAAAACATATCAGTTACTAGCCCTTCCCTCAAAGAATCTGTAATACATTAAACATATTCAAAAGTAATTGTAATATAAGTAAATATAAGAATTGTCAAATGAATGTAAGGGATAGTATTGTATTGTATTGTATTATTAAGAATAGATTGCCACATTTGTATATATAAAAATATCAGCAAATCAAGGGTAGATATTTTAGATGAAAAGAAAGATTAAATTTATTTATTTATTGCTCCTTTTTAATCCTCTTTGCTGTGTACAGTGTTGTTGCTTTTATAAGTGACTTTTATAACAAGAAAATATTAAATATACAAAGCTCATATTTTCTCTATTTTCTTTCTTTCCCAGCAAGAAAAGCATTAACATATGTCATACCCCTAGGTCTTAACATTCCTATGCTATAGTTATATTTTGTGTCTTTCCTGGTCTTCCTTTATTTTTTCTTCTCATACCCTTATTCTGCCTACCACATCCGGATTCATTTTCTCCTTTTTTTACATGGACGGGGAGTCCCCAATCCATGAGTTACTTACCTTATGACCTTGGAGACAGCCCTTCTTGGAACCATCCTCTCTTCAAAGAGAATAATGATATTTGTCTCTCAGAATTATTAGTAAGCCTACATGAGATTGATAATTACAAGTCTCCAGTATACACAGTGAGAGCTCAATAAATACTCCCTCAAAATATTTTAATGATCTCATATTATATACAGGATATATTTTCAAATGATTTAGTGCATTAGTGCACAAAGGAATGAACTCTGAAGTTTGGTCCTGATCTATCCTTCCATTCCATCCCCTGGGGCATGTGAACATTAATCCTGCATTCAATCAAGACTAGTCCATTTATTGTCCTAACAACATACCCATTTTCCTCCATCATTCTGGTTTATTACCAGATAAACATTGAGATGTTTGTGAGATTTAAAACTTACATAACTACTTGTGCATTCAAAGTACAACTTGGAAATGATGCAATTTGATAGTTAAGAACGAAGGTGGGAAAGAGGGAAGGAAGAAAAGGAAGGAAGGAACGAAGATAGAAAAAGGGCAGGACAAGGCAAGACAAGGCAGGGTAGAGCAAAGCAAAATAAGGAGAAGATGGAAGGGAGAGACAAAAATCTATAAATACAACACAGGGACAGTGTTTAGAAGGGGTCAAGGCCTCTTATATTTTCCAGTAAATCTGCCTTTACTCACTGAGCTATTTAACAACCTATCGTTTCCCTTTTATTCTTATTAAACATAACCTATTATCAGGTCTTCAAACAGACTTCTTGGAAAACTGGCTAAGTCTACTGCAGTACTTGTTCTCTCTAAATTTTTCTAGTGCTTATTATCAACACTTCTCATTTAGTCTGCATTGCATATTGATTTAGGTAGTTACTTAAGTTGTTATACCCATATTACAAAATGCCTAATTTGATTATCAAGTCTCTTGTGTTTATGTTCCAACACCCTTGTCATCAGCCCAAATTAGTATTCTGTAGGTATGCAGTATTCGTTGCAGTATATCAAAGATGGTCTTTTTCCATGGTCTTTTTTAGATAAAAGACAGTGCAGATTATGTTTTATTTAAACATACATTGTTCCAACTGGAATTACAAAAATCACTAAATCTACTTAATTAAAATTAAGTAAAGCTATGCAAATTGTGTCAACTAAATTGGTATGGTTAGTAGTTTTACTCTAACAGTTACTGCTCTACATAAATAAATAAATGAATAAGTAAATAAAAATAAAAGTTACTGCTCAAAAGAATTATGGGGCAATCACCTCTCATTTTGGTATATTTTGGTACATGCAAATGAGAATAATTTTGCTGAATTTTTTGCTAAACGATTGGCTCAATGTGTTTTATACTTTCTTCTCCTAAAGAAGTCTAACTCTAACGTAGAGTGCTATCCAAATGAAAGAGATTGCATTTCTAAATGAAGTGTCATTAAAAGCAGCAGGAAGGAGAGTATTTATGCACCATGTCCTAAACCATCCTTCCTTCATTTATATTGCTGTTGAAGTATATTTCTTAAACCCTTGATGTGACTATATCAGCAAAATATAATAAATTAACATGAATAATCCTCGACTTTTATTATACTGTATCTTTTCACATGAAAAGCATATAAGTAGGCATGAAATACCATGAATTTTCTACTCCTAACTGCATTATATAAAGAGCTGTCGTAGGCATATGAAGTGCTTTTAATCTGAATGAACTTCATTAGCTTTGGATTTAGTTGTGCATTCAGGGTACAAGTTGAAAGGCCTACCTGTTTGCTCAGGCTTTTCTTGGAGTTTGCCTGAGCAACACAGAAGAAATAGAGAGAGATAGGAAATGTGGTATTTTAGGAAATAATTATAAAGGAAAGCACTTTTGAACATTCAAAGAGATCTGTTTAGCAGGTCCATGCATTTCACTGAGAACTTATCAAGAATTGTCTTATGGGAGTTTTCAACCCAATCTTTAGGCAATTTTTTTTTTAACCTATGGACCATGAGGGGCCCAAAACTAGGCACTATTTGTGGAAGGGTAAGAAAACTCTTAGGAACAACTGCTACCTGTCAAGGGCTTTCTCCGAGGCAGGTCTTCTTCTAACAGCTAGACAAATTTTATTATGTAGGCCTGACAACAAGCCTGTAAAGCACGTATGGATATTTTCTTTAGTTTACAGATGTCACATAGAGGCCAGAAAGGTTAAGAACTTGGTGGACTTAAGATTGGAAGCCAGACAGTCTGGCTCCAGAGCACACTTTAGCTAATCTGGTAAGCAGAGAACACAATAAATAGATGAGATAAAAGACAAGGGCTCTATGTTTAAGAAGTTTACATTTTGGGGAAGAAGGGAATGGCTATTATCTAAAAGCGGAATAGGTGTATACTACTACTGTCCTCCATATTCAAGGATTGCTTAGGAGAAAAATAGTAAATAGGCGATAAGAGAAAAAAGACATGAAAACATGTTTTAGAAACAAAGTAAAACACACTGTCTATAAAACAACAAACAAGTAAGTAAATAAATATACTACATTTAATTCCCAAGTATAAGACAATTGAAGTTTTATGGATATGTAGATCAGGTAATACATATGTTAATTAGCTTGATTTAGTCACTCATCTATGTACACAGAGATCAAACCATCATCATGTGGCACACGATTAGTATATACCATACGATTTATATTTGTCAGTAAGTAAATAAGGTGGTATATTAAGTGTTAGGATGTTGTGCCCATGAGTATAAACCTATTGGACACATGAAATAAAAATCTGTTCTGTGATTGAATGAACTAGGACTTCTGGAATAAAACATTTTAGCAATAATGTCATAAAAATTTTCAAGCAGTGTTGGGACATGTACAATTTAGGTAGAAGTAGATGTTGTATTACAAAAAATTGAGCCATGCAATGCAGAAGCCATAGTTAGTCATATTAAATACATTAAAATCAAAGATTCTCAGTAAGAGATAAAAATAGTCTTCAATAGGTAAGAGTAAAAAGCTCGCAATATTTCTAAATGACACTGAAAGTGTTTTCATGCCCAACATAAAAATTTAAATATTACATACTTTTAGGAAGTGCACTGAGGGCCAGGAATTTAGCTTGGTGTCATAAGTGCCTGTCTGGTAAGCACGAGGTCATAAATTTGATTGCAGGTACGTACAAAAAAAAAAAAGTGCACTAAAAGCACAGAACATAATGAGCTCTACTAAGGCTGGCACTCAGGAAGGACTTCACAGAGGAGGTGATAATGTAGTATTGGATGGATAGCATGTCAGTATACAATGATAGGATCAAGAAGGAGAACATCAGATCAAAGTAATAGCAGAAGTGAAGTCAAAGTTAAGGGAATGGATTACACAGGATGCCTTCACTGAGTTCCATTTAGTCTCTGGCAGATGAGTTTAAGATCACCAAAGTGAAAGAGAATGAGAAAAGGTGAAGAGTTGTAAATGAAAGTCATGCATGCGGGGAAAAGTCAAATTGTAAAGGTGTTTATCACCTTGGCAAAGCATTGGGCCTCTGGCTAAAAGTTTGGGGGGTCCATAAAGGGTTGCTTGTTAGAGAAGTGCTGTTGGCAGATTATCCTGTTATTATGACATGCACAGTTTTCAAAACCTTTTCATGACAACTAATAGAATATTTATTAATAGATTGTGACAAATAGTAAATGCCAGAAAAGTAATATTATAATTATTATTTTTATTATTAGTAGGATTAGTTTTCATGAACTGAAATATATGATCTGATCTAATGCTGGTACTTAATAACATCACCTCCTATAATCTACTAGAGGTATGTGCCATGACCGAGTATATAAAGACAACCTATCAGAGGAACTAAGTGGAATTCACTAAGGTAATTTACGACTCATCAGTAAGCTAAACAACTTTGCAACATAAAAATCAAGAAGCTTGTTTAACAGATTTATTTTACCATTGAACATTCACAAATAAAAATGCTACTTTAATTAGAAAAAACAACATGATGAAGACACTCCACACTGTGTTGCACAATAAAAGCAAATCCTGCTGTCTTTAAGCCAGTGGGTGTTATCCTTGCATAAGAACCCTAGGATCATCCCCTTCATTATCTAATTATTTGGAAATTAGAAAGGAATCATTTAGCAAGGAACATAAACCCCATGGTACAAATGACATGAATGGTGACTACAGTTTCTTTCAAGAATTAATAAAGAGTGTCAATGAACTACATATGGTATTCATATGTAATTAAAAATAAATCACAGCATTGAAAAACATTAAACATGCTAGTAAATTAATCTCTGCAATTAAAACAAGAAATTCCCCAAAATTTTAATAGAAAACATATGTATTTTCTGCATGAAATATGGAAATGATTTCCCTCTGTCTGACTTGATGTTTATTTAAAAGAATCAACAGGAGTGAAGAAATATATGGAGAATACTTTATTGACAATATGGTGAAAAAGAAGATATTGAACAACACAACAAAAGCAATATCCATCCTCATTTTCTCTGCCAGTTTATCACTCTGTGAATTAAACATGTTTTATTTGAACAAGTAAAAATAATCTACAAAAAATATTGTTTGTTATGGTTTGTGTTCAGATGCCCCCCAAAGCCTCATGCAATCATGTATGTGGCCAAATCTAGTGTTTGTGATTGGTTAGTTGTCTAATGTTCAGATTGGTGACATGAGTGTTATACTCGCCCAGAGGTGGATCCAACATACAGTATAATGGTGGAAAGAAGACAGGTCTTCTTTCTCTTTTGCCCATTTGTGCTTTGCTTCAAGGGTGGTCATGAACCACTGCCCCTCAGCCATGTCATTTTGCCTTGGAGCCAACTGAGTATGGACTGAAACCTCCACCCTGTAAGAAATAAACCTTCCCTTCCCTAACTGTGGGTGTCAGGTATTTTGTCTCAACAAGGAGAGAGAAAAGTAATTAAGAGAGTGTTGCCCTTTTATTCATAGTTTTCTTTATGATAAGTAACATAAAATTCCAGATATATATGTAACAGGAAATAGAACTACTGAGATTTACAAAGTATTGTCTCATTTTTCTTTGCATTACATAAAATGCTCAGACATCATTGGCTATGTTTTCGTATTAAAATAATTGTTGCCTAAAGTAATAATGATAAATAACTAATTTTGACTGGGCCAAATTGTAAATGAGACTGTAACCAGGTTGTAATTGTACTACTAAGGGAAAATACAACAGATCCTTAAATCTACTCTATTATTCTAAGTAAATATATTTGAACTTCATTTTACTAATTTTGAAATCATTAGTACTGACATTTACTTGTCTTTACTCAGCTACCCATTTATTTTATAATTTTTTCTCTATTCTTAAAAAAAAACTCTCAAAATACAAGTAGAAAAAATAAAGGGAAATTGATGGGCTTGTTAGGAAAAATTAGAGTAAATGATATGAGTTTAACCAAATGTAAAATTCATAAGTGCCTAGTATAATTTCTGAAATATTGCATTAGAAATTGACTGAAAATGCATATCTGAGATGTCTAGGAACCAATTCAAAAGAGAAACTTGATTAGTTACTAAACACACAATTAAAAAATAAATAAGTGTGATACATTTTTGAACCCTGAATAAAATTTCTCTCCTATATTTTCCAGTACAAAACAATTACATGTAGTGTAGTGAAAAACTTAAGAAAGATAAGTGATCAATAAAATCATGACAGATACAGCCAACATTCTTATAATAAATTGAAAGGCAAGTTCTCCAAAATGTGTCATTATGGCCTCGTGAGCCTACACAACAAATGTAATGATCTGGTATAGTTTTTCATGCTTTGGATTATTTTGGAGATATCATTTGGATTATGGAAGGACTAGAAAACCTTAAAACATTTCAAAACATGGATCTTGATGTGTAGTCCCCATATCGGCACCATCAATAAGAAATGCAAATTCTAGGGTTACACCTCTGACCATCTGAATCAGAGTCTGAGGCGTGAGGCCTGGCGACAGTGAAGTACTCTGAGTCGCTGGGGTACCTGCACAAGTTTAAGAAATGTCTTACGCAGTTCTCTCTACACATTCCTTTCATAAATCATTTTCATACGTATTGAGAAATAGGAACAAGTTCTCCTCTGACAAATAAAATTTTATCCTGTTCAAGACTTACCTAAGATTTTGGGTTCTTTCACTTTTTTCAACATTTTTCCAGAATTTGTCCTGTTCTACAGAAATGAGGCAGGAACAAAAAAGAGATAAAATTGTTAGAAATTTTACCACCTTTATCACTAAATATTCATAAATACATTTCAGTTAGCAAACCATGTCCTACCAGATGTTATGATATAGTAGAAAAATAGACATCACTGCAGATTGTGATAAGTGAACTAAGAAAGAATTTTATTTCCATGTTATTACTGTTTTTCTTTTTAACAATAAAGTGTAAGGTCCTATACATTTATAAGCCAATGCATTGTTTTCCATTAAAACTGAAGCAATCGTCAATAAGAATTTGTTTGGTTCAGGGAAATTACTGGGAGAATCTTGTCACAAAATACCTCATTAGCTTCTATCAAATAACCTCTGATTATTACTTTCTCTTATACAAACCTTTATATCAATAGTTTCATTCACCAGTTGGGGTTTGGATCAAATGATCCAAGATCTTCATTTTACAGATGAGCAAACTGAAGTCTGTGTGTTTGGTGACCAAAGATAGTTAGAAGATTTTGATTCAAGTCATGCTTCTCTGACTACTTAATAAATTTTAGATAGTTCGAGGCTACAGTGGAGACATACAAAGATTAAATTCCCCTGAAAGTTCTGTGGCAATTATACCATTGGAAACTCATTTCTATAGATTATATTTTTTTCCATTGGTTGAATTATCTTTCTAGTTGATGGAAACCTAAAATATATAGTTCTCTAACCACAAGGCAAAAGCAAAGATGGAGAAGAATTTTTCCTTACAGGTAATAGCTTCATTTTTATGTTAAGTGACATTTAAATACCAATAAAACTCACAATATAAAACTAGTTCACCCTAACAGATGACATAATTTTTAAATGAGCACTTAACCCTTTATACCAATCAATTCAACTACACATTGGATAAAGATAAGCCTAATATATAGTTGAAAATACAAAGAAAAATAGGTTTATAACAATACACAATTTAGTGTTGCTGGTGCATACATTTTGAAATTATGGAGTTGGTTAACAGAATCAATGGGTTCATGAAAGAAATAAATTTATGAATGTATAGGCCCTATCAGGGAAATGTTATTTTAGAATAAGCTCTTGCTAGGGAGGGTGATGAACGGACTGGTAAAAGGGGTGAAGGAGCACAAGCTCGGTTACTCATAGAGGAAAATATATGGCTTCAGGGACAACCGATTCTGTTTCTACATGTAACTAAATGATCTGACACGGAAAAGTGCACTTGAAAGACTGCACCTTTACAACCACATCAGAATTAATCATGGCCAAAATATTGTTAAGAATGCCCCACGTAATAATGAAATAGGTTAATGACCAAAATGTTGTTAAGAATGCCCCACGTAATAATGAAATAGGTTATTTTGAGGTTCCTGGTTCTTCAAAAGGATGAGAATGTCAGCCGCAAATGTTCAGCCACACATGTTAAATCTATCATCTATCAATATGGAGAAATTTTCCTTGAAAACATTCATATATTGCTCTCTACCCTGTCACTGTAATGGTGTTTGCATACAAGATTCTTGGGAGATAATTAGGAATAAAGCAGGGAGTGAGGAGCAAAGCATGAGGATGATGATTGCCCTTCTGAGGAAACACCATCTGAAGACACTGAGAAGACTCCTGTTTACTAGACAAGATGAGCTCCCTCGCCAAAGAACAGCTTCATGCCTGGATAACTTTCCCCAGAGGTCCATGTGTTATGTGTTTGGAGTTATAACCTTCAATGGAATTATGGGAACCCATTCTCTTCCTTGTTCTCTCTCTCTCTCTCTCTCTCTCTCTCTCTCTTTCTCTCCTCTCTCTCTATTTTCTGGCCATGAGATGAATTGTTTTTGCTTTGCATGGGCCCCCAACATGCTGTGTTATCACACAATAGGTCAAAGGATCAGGATCACTCAGTCTTGGACAGGAATCTCCAACAGTGTGAATAAAAATAAACTCTGTTTATATATTGATCATTACAGTTTAGTTTTAGACTGAAGGAACACTGAGTAACATATCAAACAGATTGGCACTTTAGGTTTTGGTGTTCAAGCTTCCATAATGTAAGGAAATAAAGTTCTTTAACAGTATTCAGCCTATGGTATTTTTTTCTGGAGACAGACGCTAAGTTTGAACCAATGTACAGAATTTAAAAGAAGTTTGTAGTTCTTGAGAATTTTATGACATGATATTCAAATTAATGGTGTCTGATAATGTGAAGCAACTGGTGGAAGCACAGTAGATATTCTGGCAGGTCTTCTTTCCATTATGGAAGAACTATGTCTTGCATAAAATATGTTTTGTCATTTTTGGCTCATATATAGTAACAAAAAGCTTAATGTTCCACATTCATGATCACACTTATCATATAAACTAAAAACCAGATTGTAAGCAATATAGAGAAGGTATATTCACACAGAGGGCAGATACTAATATCAGCATGATGGATTGTAAGAGAAGGGAGGATGTAGCTAAAACTAAGGCCATGGATTAAGCCTGGAAAGAGCTAAGATGTTTCTATGAATGCAACTTCTTTTAATTCCAAGGAAAAAACAAAATCCTGAACTCCTTGGATGAAATAATCCTTGGCTTTTGTAGATTAAGATCAATGCAAAATGAATTATCAGTTATAACCCAGGTTCCTGAAAAAGGAACATGATTATTGAGAGTCAGAAGGTTCAGCAGTATGTTTAGAACATCAAACCTTCAGATATTGGATTTTCATTATAAAATAAAGAAATCTGTATGTGAAATGTTTAAAGAAATAATAGTTTCATTAAAAAGGTCAAACAGTAGGGCACTTTCAAAATAATCAGGTTTTAGAGTGAATTAGTAGAACATTTATTATCTTTAAAATAAAAATAAATGAATAGGGTTTGCTATGATCTCAAGTGTCCTTCAAAATTCATGTGATGGAAATTTAATTCCTATGATATCACAGTTCTGGGAGGTAAGGTTTTGTAAAGGTCCCCCCCACACACATCATGAAGACTTTGTTCTGATGAGTGACTCAATGTCATTATGAAAAGAATTTTCAGGAGTAGATTGGCTCACTTCTACTCATCTGTCTTGTTGAAGACGTAGAAAGGAGGGCTTAAAATAGACACCAGGTACCAGTGCTCTGACCTGGGACTTACTAGTCTCCAGAAGTGTGAGTAACAATTTAAGTTCATTATGAATTATCCAGACTGTAGTTCTTTGTTACAGGAGAACAGACTGCAATAGGGCTAAACAGGCAGTAAAGTACACTGCATAGAAGATCTACGAGCTTGGATACACTCATATAGAAAATCTAAGAGCTTGAGTATATATCTGAAGAAATTAACCCCAGTGCTACACACATGCAGACAAGAATATAAAATGTGAGTAGAGATTTTAAGAGGCAAGCTCCCCTCTTCCTGGGCATTCCGTTACACTGTACTTTCCAGTCTGTTCTTCCAACCTGTTCTCTCTGTTTAACAAGAATATATACTGATTTATTCTCTATTAATATGGCTGATTGATGGCCAATGAAATGTAGGAAGATGTACAAAACTGTTTTGTGTGATAGTCCACATTTTTCTTCCTTTTGCCTTTTAAGTGGTTGGTGGCAGGGAACCATCCTTAAAGATACACATGTCCTTAAAGTCACTAAGAAGGCATGCCAAGTATCTGAAGTGATGTTTATAGGACAGTAGTCCAGTGGGACTGGCCAGCAAGATATAGTCATAAAAAAGAAGCTTTTATTTTGATTACATCTTTGATATTTCAGAGTTGTAGTAACTAATATTTACCTAGGCTAACAGATTTGAGATTGGGGTGATTTTCTGTGGATCTACTTTCACATCTCAAAAGAATGTATACAAAGAGTGAAAGAGAGAAAATTCATCTTTGGTCATTTTTAAAGACTCATGAAAAATGTTAGATCACAGAAATATCAATCACAATGTATGCTAAGCACATTCTAGAGAAATCTACACCTAGACCCAGAACTACACTGAAGTTCATCGAAACAACAAAACCTTTATTATCTCATGGAGAAAAACGAGATTATCTTGAGATGAACCATAGTAGAGTGAAAGCAAATTTCTAAATTGAAACACTCAAAAATATAATGAAATATCATCAAGGTGCTGAAAGGAAGATAATCATCAATCTAGAAACCGATGCCCAGTGAAACAATTGTCCAAGGACAGCACAAATCATTATGAGACCAAAAAAAAAAAAAAGAGAGAGAGAGAAAAACAGGGTTTGTTATCTATCCAGTAATCACTTAGGATAGTTGTAGGAATTTTGTTGCATTAAAAAATTCTTAAATAGAAAGTTGAAAATACATTTTAAAAAGGATAGAGAGTAAAGATTAACTTCCCAAGAACTACAGAAAATATTCTTCTCACAAGTGTAACATATATGCAAGGAAAGAATCACTTTGTGACTGCTTCTCTTTTGCACTAAACCGGAAGTCTCAGAATAAGAAAAAAAAATCAGTTAAGAGATTTTAAAAGGAAGCAGTAAAAACAAAACTAGATTTCCACCTCTAGCTAAATACAGAGTATATGTCCCCATAGTTAAAACAAGGGCCAGCAGGCCTGATGCCTGCTTTTGTGACAAAATTTTAATGAGATAAAGGTATCCTCACTGATTTATATAATCATGGAAATACAATGTAAGTTAATTCTAAATATTTTAGAACAACTATGTTTGTGTTTAGCCAGCCTTGAACTACAAGTCTCCTTGTCTGGCTCACTCATTTCGAAAAATAAACACTAAAAAGATCCTTTTACGAATGGACCAGAAAAGTGCTTCTAGCAGCCCAGTATATAACAGCGAAAACCCTAGAAGATGCGTCATCAGAACAGATAGTCTAAGGCAGGATTTGACAAACTTTTCCTCTAAAGGATCAGATATTAAGGGGAAGAGGCGCTGGGTCACATTTTTTTTTGACAATTTCAAGTTGTAAAAACCATTTTCACCTCATGGACTTTGCAAAGGCAAGTGGGTGGCATGTCCTGACTCAGCTCAGGACATGATTGGCAATGCTACCACATAATTAAAAAATCAATGATGTGCAAATTTTGTAAAACCCAAAAGTTAACCAATATAAACAATAGTTTTTGTGACAAAATAATTTTTGAAGCAATTAAAATGACAAACAAAGTTTAGAATAGTGATTTCCTCTGAGAGAGAGAAAGGAGAACACATGAGCAGATCAAGCTTTATCAGTAATGTTCAAGCTCTTAAATTGGGCAGTAGTATCGTGGGAATCTTTTTATGCATTTCATAACTCATTGGTATGTTTCACACATTCCTCTTATATATTTCAAATTTTATGTAAGTAAAAACTCATTGCACCCTTTGATGATTTAATGTTATAAAAGTGATTTTATTCTTAGTAATCAGGTCACAGGGTTTCTCTCACATCTTGGTTCTCACCACTGAGGAAACAGTCCCAGAGACATCCCGGAGAAATACATGAAGAATAAATTAATTGAGACAGACCTAAAGTGGACAATTATGAATCCCTTTCATATGCATAAATATTGTATACACAAGTATAGCCATAAAAATTTTAAAATTTGAAATACTGCATAATCTATTTCCTGAGGTTTAAAACCATTCACAAGATTATGTTCATATAACTTGAAGACAAAGGCTCAATAGCTGTATTGTACAGCATGAATAGTTATAAAGTCTGTCAACCGTATGTTATGTATTTTCTAAATATACACGTTATGCAAAGAATTATAAAACCTCAAAACTACAGTTCACCTAAAGTAAATATTGTATTGTATACAAGGTGCTAAGTAATTACGGAAAATAACGTGAGTGTGACCGTTCAGTTATACAGGCTTATATCAGGTTTCTGCAAAAATCATATAAAATTTCTGTTTCTGAGGTCTGCAGGGGAAATGCAGAATATTAATTTTCATGGTGTTCCATTCCTGTATTTCTGTAAGAATTATATGTCTGGATAAGGCAGTTACTACATACCAGCACTAATATAGTTGAAAACATTCCATGAATTGAATGAGAATATTTCCATCCCAAAAGTGCCAAATAACAGATCACCCAAAGTGAATGGAGAAAGGTGTAATTATGGGTGCATTTAATACCTGTAATGAATTCAATTTTGAAAGCCTTCTATTGTTTATATGTCATATACTGGTTATAAATAAATTTTAAAAGGTATAGCACAAAGAGAACATTAAAACTTCAAAGATGTTTCATGTATATATGCTGTATTTGTTGTTGCAGTGAAATACTATATTATTCAGTAATATATGATCTTAACTGCCAAGCAAAATACATTTGTCCAATTTGAAATTATGGATTTTTATTTTCTTTTCTGTTAAAATTATTTAGATTTAAGCTAGCATTTATAACTATCAAAGCCTGATGGATGATCGAATAGACTTTAGGAAAAAAGTATTCATATACTGTAAGTTAAAATATGAGTTAATGGAGAAAAAAGTCACCACTCTGTAATAAATTGAGGTGATAAAAAGAACATACATTAAAATTTCATGGAAAAAGTGAAGTAATACTATTTTATGCCATTCAGATAAACTGACATATTTCATGAGCAACGTTTTAACTTTTTAAAAATTATAAAAATAAACTTTGGGCCAGTATTGGAGCTCCCCAAAGAAAAATTTTTAGAAGTTTACGTGGCAATAGTATTTACGAGTTGGAATGAGCAGTGTTGTGCTGTCTTTCAAGTCACAGTAACAGCCTGTAAAACAGACCATGAATTTTCAGCGTTTTTAATGGAGTTGTTCAAATTATCAGTTTCGTTGGTCATTGCCAAGAATATCAAAGTAAACTGCCTTTTCAGTTTACTTATTCTTCCACTCCTTAAGAAACAAGATCTACCAAGTATATACTAAATTTTCAGAATGTATTGTTCACAAATGATGAAAAATTAAATCATGTAATCTTGGAAACTACATCATCTAGTCAAACATTCTGAAGTTCCTAAAACTCGATTAACTTTCATTGTATTAATAAACATATACTGTGAGTTTTATTGAACATTTTTATATTAAAATAATGTTTCACTTCCTTAAAAGGCAGTTTTCATGTTCTTTCCCATATTTTCTAAACCAGATCATTACAATGGAATTCTTTTTTTATTATTTATTTTATTTATTTATTTGTCTTTTTGAGAAAGTCTAACTATGCAGTGCAGACTGGCCTGTAACTCACCTTGTAGCACAGGCTGGCTTTAAACTCAAGATGATCCTCCTGCCTCAGCCTCCTGAGTGCTAGGACTCCAGATTATGTCTGGTCATAATGGCATTCTTAAAACTCATATGTCTCGTTTTGTTTTCTTTTCACAGATATATTTGTAGTAAATATGTATACATATTTATAGTGTAAAATATATTAGAAATTTGGCATATACTGAAAAATTTGCAAATTGTGAATTATATAGCCTTTACTAAATGCTGCCCGAATTTCCACTTCAAATAATGATCTCTATTGGTATTCGTGAACAGCATAAACCTAAGTATGAGTCTAGATCATTAGTAAATAGAAGTGTTTAAAGCAGGATATAAAGAATATTCTTGATGTCTAAGATAATATAACAGTATTACAAAGGAGTATCCACAAAATGTGAGGTTGGTAAAGAACATTACACAGCAGTATGGGCAGCCTGGTCGCAGTGATGAAAAATATTTGCTAACATCTTGCAGCTCCAAATATGAGTCATAGTCAGTTTTCATCGGCATCCTGCCAGGAATTCAGGACATTGCATTCCCGTCATGCTTACAATGGGAATCTGCGGCTTTTCCATCTTCTCCCAATTCGCACGCACCACCCTGCAGGCCCTGCACCCCTCCCACAGCAGAGCTGATGACTCAGAGCTAAGTTACTGGTGAGGCACAGAGCACAGCACCTACAACATAGAGCACTTTAGAAGAACCATGGAGGTGTTCTAATTTTTCAAATCAGAAATTAAAAGTAAACTTTTAGGTAGAGGAAAGTTTTCAATATGTGACACTAATATATATATATATATATATATATATATATGCCTTATACTAGTGCAAGTCTAGAATGAAATTCTCGCTATGGTCTTTGTGGAGAAAGAGGTCTAGGAAGGCAAAATTTCTAGTTCTCTACAAGTCAGGATGCAGTCTTACGATGGTAACAAAGCATCCTCCAAAATGAAAGTAATCTTGGATATTTCAGGAAGAAGATATGCCTTTGTTTAAACGTCTGCCTCTAACTGTTGAATCTGTGTTTCAGAAAGAATTCTAGATTATATTTAAAAGAACTTAACAGAAATCATCTCTTTGTATATAGTTAACGTACATGTTAGTGTTCATAAATGCACATTTAAAAGGAAACCTGTTATATTTTTATATCCTCTAATTTGAAATTAGCATCATTTTCCAGATAGATTCTCTTGTCAATGGACATTTCATTAAATTAGATTAACAGCTGGTGTGGTGGGACAAGCTGTAATCCCAGCACTCAGGAGGCTGAAGCAGGAGGATTGTCATGTCTTTGAGGCCAGCCTGTGCTACATAGTGAGTTTAAGGCCAGCCTGAACTAGATAGTGAGACCCTGCTTCAGAAAGATTAAAAATAAATTATAATAACACTGTGGATTTAACATCTGTAAAGGATTCTGGCTCATGAATTAAATACTTCCTGTGAATTTTTTGAGCATTGTTTTCCATTGTTGCCACTGTAAATGATGGTTTGATAAATATTTGCATAAAGTTTGTGATTATTTCCTTCAAAGAAATTTCTGAAGTGAAATTATCTGTATATTGAGTACTTACTTTGCTTTAAACTTGTTCATCTGTTGCTCCCTTTTAATTTTGTGATAATCTCAAACTTCTGGAAATCTGCAGGGATGGTACGATAACACTCTGAGCCCTCCTCCCAGACTCCTCCCTTCGCTCTGGGACCCTCTTGGTCTGCAGTCTGTGCCCCTTTTTCCCTGTGTCTTGCTCTCCCCACCCCCTCCCTCTGTCTCCAATTTCGTTGTCTTTTCTGTCTTTCCCAAAAACCATCTGAGAGTTAGCTGACAAAAACCTGCCCATTATCGTGCTTTTCCTTAGAAAAAATTTATTTTGTTACATAATCAAAACCAGTGACAGAATGAAGGCGGTGACACTACTACGCACACTGTATTTAAATGCTGTTAACTGCTCTAACGCTATTCCTTCTAGTACCTGACTGGACCTCCTGCCTCCCTACCCAGAACCAAAGCGTTTGCATTGCATTTCCTGTTACGCTTTCATTTTTAATCTGGAATTATTGATCATTGTCACTCTTATTCTTGATATTTTTAATGTTTTTGATATTTATTACCAAATTAGCTATCCAAATGCATTGTTGTATGAGAAAATCAGCAAAGGAGAGTGTATTTTTTTTTGCAAATGAAAACACCCAAGGATTCCATTTTACTCTAACAAAAATGACTGTTGTCAAGGACTCAAATAAACAACAAATACTGAAGAGGCAGTGGGGAAAAAGGAATCATACATGGTTGATGGAAATGAATATAAATATTTCTCAAAAAACTATAAATAGAAATTACTTTTGATCCAAATATACCTCTCCTTAGTATCTTCCCCAGAATTAAAGTTTACCTTATTAGAGTAACACACACCTATGTGTTTATACCACCAAAATTCAGAACAGTTAAATCATGAACATGATCCATACATTAATCAATAGAGGGGTGAATGGATAAAGAAAACATAATACACACACAGTGAAATACTACCCAGCCATACAGAAAGACAAATTTGAGAGATTTTAGAAAAATGGATGTAGTTTGACATATAATACTAAGTAAAATAATCCAGAAATGGATGATAAATAGCTCATGATTTCTGTAATATGAAAGGCCTAATATATAAATAAAGAGCAAACTAAAAGAGACACAGTAAGAAGCAGGGAGGTAGACTCTATAGTGACGGGAAGGAAGTCTGGGGAAGCTGGCACAAGGGAGGCAGAGATGGTGGAGTAAAAATGGTCAAGACACACAGAAAATGGATAAGTCCCACACACTAAATTCAATCACTATGGGTCACAAACATACAACAATAAGCGTAATGCAAAAGCAAGAAGATCCATTTCTTCCTCTCTTTATAGCAGTCCAATGAATATTCTTTTTATCTTTCAAATGTTTTTCTTCAAATAATATTCCTAGATTATAAATGGAGCTGTATGTTTTTGTGTATGTGCAACTTTCAATTCTTTCCTAATTTATTAATTGCTCATGATTATGCTTATTCTTCTGTCAGGGCTTTTGCTCTGATTTTATTAATTTATAAATATATTTTATTCTTTATATAAAAAGATGTTAATATTTTGCCAACAAATATTTTACCTAGGTCATTTATATTGCTTGATGAATAGAAGCCTTTTATTTTTATGTAATGATACATAATCTTTCTTTTCGTAAATTTTGTCATTAGAATTGAGCTTGACAAAACTTTGACTGCTTTGTGTTATCTAAAGTTTCTTCTAAGTATAATCCATTTTATAGTTTCACATATCTTTTGAACATTGTGAAACATTCTTTGCTATGTAACCTATACTTCTTTTAAAAATCTATTCTGTTTTTCCACTGATTTGGAATGCCAACTTAAATCAACATACTGATATTATACAGAATACTAAGCAGAATAAATTTATACTCACATTCAATATTTTAAATGAAATAGATATAATAGAAATTTAAAATAGAAGAAATCTTAAAAATCATAAGAAATATTACATTGATGGAAATATGTATAGAAAATATATATAATTAAAAGAAAATACATACTGATCAGATGACTCAGAACAGACAATATTTCCTTTCTGAAATGAACTTGTTTTTTATTTTTGTCTTTTTTGTTTTAGACTTACTATTTTAAGCTGGGACCTCACATACAAAATTTTCATAATATTTATGAGAAGCTGAATCATATTTTAATGATTAAAGATGCACAGGAGATTTTTCTTTTTTGCTTCTTCAAATTTCAAATGGACCATAGAGAAATTAGTTCGCTTATTCTTAAGTTCAGTTTTTAACTTCAAACTCAAACAGTTGAATTGTAGGTACCAAAGGGGAGAAGTTCTCCAGTATCTATGAGGAAAATATATTATTGGGAGCAGTCTGCTACTCATGTACTCTTCATGTTACCTAAGATGAAAATTCATTTTCAAACATGCACTTTAGAAATTAAATGGATTTTAAGATATTCAAAGAAAGTAGCAACTATGAGCTTGTTTAAATGTCTGTGAACTAGAAAGCAATCTATATTCCGTGTCAAGTAGTTAAAATTGTTTTTGGAAGCACGTTAAAATTAATTGTTAAAAAGAGAATTTATCAATTTAAAGTACTTCACAATCAAGGTTATCATTTAATGCATCTCTTAGCAAGTCCTATGCTCTAAGTAATAGCAGGAATGTACTTTTCAAGTTTACAAACACCCTAGCCAGGAGGAGTAGGGCGGACTGGTGCTTGCATTTCCACGCTCTGGGCCAAGAGAAAGGTGAGTGGGAAACCGTGAAAATGCTCCCAGGTTTTGTGCCTCAGGGAAGCTCTATTGGGCAGCTTACTCCACAATAGTAACATTTCCTTCACTAATATGCTGTTTTCTTTCTCTTTCATTCTTTTGGGGTTTTTTTGTGTTTTCCAATTATTATTATTATTATTATTATTATTATGTGTCAGGAATCAAACACACAACTTGCACTCGCCAGGCAGTCTCTGTGCTGCTGGGCTCTATCCCTGGCCTAAAAGCTAGATTTTTAAAAAATATTTATGATAATAAATAGATAACAGCACCAAACTATTATCAATAAACTAAGAGAAATTATAAATAAAATTATAAATAAAATACATTACCAGTAGTAAATATGGTTATTTCTTGATGCTTTGTTAGGGAATTTTGTTTTACTTTTTCATAAAATAAAAATCATAAATAAAATTTTTTAAAAAATCTGCATGTGTTGTTTACTTCTGAGATTATTAGCTTAAATTCATGATTAATAAATCCTCTGAAGACCTTACTATGGTCAAAATATGTGGCAAATTGGAGATTGATAAAATTTTCATCTATTAACAGTGTAGAGGAAGAAAAATAATCATTTAGCATGTGTATTTTCAAAACACTACTCTAAGCATTTTATAACTGTCATTTTATTCAGTCCTGCAAACTGTCATCTGAGGTATTTTATTCTTCAGAGCTTTGTGTCCCTGGAACCGGCAAAGAAACTGAAGGAAGAAGTTCAGTAGTCATTTTAATTTTAAAATGTGAATGAAAACTGTCTGAAAAAAATATTCCCAGACTTGGGAAACATCACTGTTGAATATAATTGTATTTTTAAAAATATTTTAAAAAGAAAAAAAACCCCAAAATTTCAAAACAAGGTAATATTGAGAGTAACAATGGTTAATATATTGCATATTGTTATCTTTAAATTACTCAGAGTACAAGATATATTCATTTATTTGTCCAAACAATACAAACTGTCTTTTCAATAAACCAAGAGAAATTAGTAATTAACTGTTTCAACTTTCTTATATGTATATGTTGGCTCTTCCCTTTCTTCTATTCTCCTTTTCCCCATCCCAGTTTCTCTTTCCTTTTGAATAGTTCTTCCCATTTCACAATATCTATTGTGCATTTGGATTTTATTTATTCTTTCAGCTTCTCACACTAGGGAGATAATATAATGTTTACATGCACGAGTCTGATTTATTTCACTTACGAGTATGGTCTTGAGTGGCATCCATTTACTTATAATGTCTCAAGTTTATATTTTTTATGTCTGAGTAGTACTTACTCCATACTATAAAAATACTACATCTTTATTATCCATTACTCAGTTGCTGGACACTTGGGTTGTTTCAAAATCTAGCTATTACAATTGTGCTTCTATAAAAAAGGGTACACATATATTGCTGTGCTGAGATGTTTTTAATTCTTCTGCAAAGATACCCAGAAGGGGAATAGCTGAGTCAAATAAAATCTCTAATTCTAATTTTTTGAGGAATCTCCACATTGATTTTCACAGTGGTTGCACCTGTCTACACCCCCACCAACAGTAGAGAGGGGTTATTTTTCCCTAAAGTTCCTTCAGCATTTCGTTTTGGGTGACTTCTTGATAATCGCCATTTTTTAGGGGTGAGATTGAATCTCGTTTTTAATTTTCATCTCTTGAATGACCAGTGACATTGAACATCTTTTCATATATATCTATATTGCCATTAGTATTTATCTGAGAAGAATATATTCATTTCAGATACCCAGTTTTGGATTGTGTCTTTAAATTTAGGGGTCTGTTTTTTGGTTTTTTGGTTTTTGGTTTTTTTGGTTGTTGTTTTTATGTTCTTGATAGTAACCCTTTGAGGAACAGCCAGCAAATATTTTTTCCCTTCACTTTGTTTGTGGTTTCCTTTGATGTGCAAAAGCTTTTTAATAAGATGAGGTCCCAGTTGTTGATTCTTTGTGATAGTTACTGTGCATTCAGGGCTCTACTCATGAAGTCTTTGCCTACACCAATGTCTTCAAGAGTTTTACCTCTTCCTTTTGCAGCAGATCTAATATTTCTGATGGAATATTTAGATCTTTGATCCATTTCAAATTTACTTTTGTGTGTGGTGAAAGATATGGGTCCAATTTTAATCTTCGCTATGTGCAAAGTCAGTTTTTCTAGCAGCATTCATTAAAGAGGCTATTTTTCTCCCAGTGGATGTACTTGGCACCTTTGTCAAAGACAAGGTGACAGACTGCCTGAATTTGTATCTGCATCCTCTAATCTCTTCCATAGATCCTTGGATCTGTTTTTTTGGTTGCTGTTGTTGCTGCTGCTGCTGTTTTTTGTTTTTAGGGGCATTGTTGTTGTTGTTGTTGTTGTTGTTGTTGTTGTTGTTGTTTTGCCAGTAGGACACTTATTATCACAGTAGTTTTATAACATAATTTCAAATTAGGGATTGTGATGTCCCCTACCTCACCTTTGTTTCCAAAATTACCTTTGCTATTGTAGATCGCTTCTGTTTCCAAAAGAATTTTAGTTTTCTCTAAATCTGGGGTATAACATACTTGAATTTTGATTGGAATTGCATTAAATCTGTATAATAGCTTAAGAAGTATGGGCATTTCACCATATTGGTTCTTTCTACCCAAGAATAAAGGATATCTTTCCATTTTCTGGTATCCTCTTCAATCTCCTTTTTCAGAGTACCATAATTTTCAATGCAGAGGTTTTTTACATCCTTTATTAGATTGATTTCTAGGTATTTCATTCACTTGGATGCTATTTTGAAAATTATGGTTTCCATAATTTCCCTCTCAATGAGTTTGTTATTCGTGTACAGGAAGGCTATAGATTTTTTGATTGTTGACCTTTATATCCACCTATGTCACTGAACTTGCTTATTAAATCCAGTAGTCTTTTAAGTTGAATCTTTGGATCTTCTATGTAAAGTACAATGTCATCTTCACATAATGATAATTTAACTTCTTCCTTTCTTATTGTTATTCTTTTTGTTTCTCTTGTCTAATTGTTATGGCTAAAGTTTCCAGGACTATGTTGAGTAAAAGTGGAGACAGTGAACATGCTTGTCTTGTTCCTGATTTTAGAGTGAAAGCTTTCACTCTAAAGGTTTTGGCCATGTAATATGATCTGATTGTTGACTTGTCATAGATGGCATTACTCAGAGTGAGATTAAGTCTATCTGTTCCAATTTGCTGTAGGATTTTTATCATGCATAGATGTCAGACTTGTTAAGAGCTTTTTGTGATTCTTTTGAGATGATCATATGTTTTTTTTCTTGGCTTTGTTAATATGGCATATTACATTTATTGATTTTTATGTGTTGAAACATCTCTGCATCCCTGGCATGAATATAACTTGGTCATGGAATACAGTCTTCCTGAGGTTTTGCTGCATTGTTTGCCAGTATCTTACTGAGGATTTTTGCATCAATGTTCATTGGGGAATTTGACTTGAAGTTCTCTTTCTTAGTTGAGTCTCTCTCTGGTTTTGGTATTAGGGTAGTGCTTGCTTCCTGGAATGACTTTCAGGGTATTTCTTCCCTTTCAATTTCTTTAAAGAGTTCCAGAAGTAGTAGTGCTAAGTTTTCTCTAAATTTCTTGTAGAATTCAGCTGTGAATTCATCAGGGCCTGAACTTTTCTTTTTGGAAGGTTTTTACTTAATGTCTTTGATTTCAGTGTTTGATATTGGTTTATATCTTCTTGATTCAGCTTTGATAATTCATATGTGTTTAGGAATCTTTCCATTTTATCTGCATTTTCCATCTTATTAGAATGCAAGTTCTCAAAAATAGGTACAGATAATCTTCTGGTTTTCTGTGGGGACTGTAGTGATTTCACCCTTTTCATTCCTAGTTGCATGGATATGAGTCTTTTGTTTCCTTTTTTGATAATGTTGGTTAAGGGATTGTCAATTTTACTTAATCTTTCAAATAACTAATTCTTTGACTCATTGATTCTATTTTTTAATCTCCAATGTATTAATTTCTGCTCTAATCTTTACAATTTCCTCCCTTGTATGAGCTTTGGGCTTGGCCTATTCTTTTTTCTAGCAGTTTGAAGTTCAACATTAAGTTGTTTATTTGAGCTTGTTCTTTTCTTCTGATATAGGCACTCATTGCTATAAATTTCCCTCTTATAGCTGCTTTCATTGTGTCCTATAATTTCTAATATGTTGTATTGTTATTATCATTTCAATGTATAAACTGTCTAATTTCTTCTTTAATTTCATCTGTGATCCATTTATTGTTCAGGAGAGTGTTATTTAATTTCTATATGTTTATGAAGTTCATGTGGTTTCTTTTGCCACTGATTTTTTATTTTATTGCACTATGGTCTGAAAATATGCATGTGATAATTTCAATTCCTTTGTCTTTACTTAAGTGTGTTCTATGAGCTAGTGTGTGGTCTATTTTGGAGAATGCCCCATGTGTCACTGAGAAGAATGCATATTCTGATGTGGTATGGGACCCTCTGCTAAGTCCATTTGTTCAAAAATTTGGTTTAATTCTAATATTACACTGTTGATTCTTTGCCTAGTTGATCTGTTTGCTTGTGATAGTGGGATGTTGAGATCCTCCAATACTGTTGCATAACTGTATATTTCATTTCTCACATCTATTGGCACTTGTTTTCTACAGTATGGTGTACTGGTATTTTTGTATATGTATTTATGATTCTTATCTCTTTCTCTTAGATAGTTCCCTTTACAAGGATTTAGTGATCTTCTTTGTCTGTCTTGATCTATCTTGACTTGAAATTCACTTTGTTTGCAAATAGACAGCTACCTCTGTTTTTATCTCAGTTCCTATCACATGGAGTATTGTTTCCCATCCTTTGACTTTATATCTATGAATTTCTTTATGAATTAAATGTTTCCTATATGCAGCATACTGTTGGATCTTGCTTCATGATCCATTCTGCCAGTCTGTGTCTTTTGACTGGTGAACTGAGACCATTAACATTGAGGGTTATTACTGATAATCATTGACTATCCTTCCCAAGCTATTTTCCTGTTGTTGATCCCTCCTTTCTCTCTCCTCTGTTTATCTGGCTTATGAGGTAGATTCCTTCTGTTGGGGCTCTTGGAGTTGTAATCCTTGATATCTCCTTCTAGAATGTCTTATGAAATATTTTGAAGTATTGGTTTGGTGGTCATAAATTTCCTTATGTGTTCTTTGGCATGTAAATGTCTTATTTCTCCATGAGTTTTGAAAGAGAGCTTTGTGGGGTACATCAAAATGGGTTTGAGATTGTTTTCCTTTAAAGCCTGAAATAATTCATTCAATCTCTCCTTGACTTGAGGGTTTGTGCTGAGAAATCATCTATGATTCTGACTGGCTTTCCCTAAGAGATGATTTGTTTCTTTACCTTAACAGTTTTTAGTATTCTATTCTTGTGTTGAATTTCTGGAATCTTGACTGTAATATGCCTGGCTATCAGTTCTTTTCTCGATCATGGCTAATTGAAATTCTATATGCCTCACTTATCTGCATTCAAATTCTTTTTCCATATCATAGAAATTTTCTGCCATGATGGCTGTGGAAGGTTTTTTTTTTTTGATATCTCCTGCTTTTTCACTGATTTTAATAAATCTATTATACATTTTTGCATCATCCAGCAGCTGCTTGATTGATTTCTCATGATTACTTGCTATTTTTATGAAATCTTCCTTTACATGACTACCAACTGCAAGCCTATCTTCTATATTTGAGATTCTGTTTCATATTGATTCTGCTGTAAATATTTCCAATGTTATTCTCCTGCATATCTTATTGAATTTGCCTTATGAAGTTCATTTGTTTCCTATGCTGAACATTCATGACTTCCATCATCTTCTTAAGTGCCTCTATTTTTTTTTAATCTTTATCTGTTCTAGAGTCACTAAGCATGGTTTTCATTGTGTACCCCATCTTTGCAGTTACCTGAGAAATTATTTCTGATTTGATTTTTTTCTAAAGCCTCATTCAATTGCTATGTTTTTACCACTTCAGAGAGGTGAGGTGGGTGGCTTCTGAATTGCTCCAACTCATTGCCCCCTAGATTTGCCTTTAGTGAACTGGTTGTCTGGGGTTGCATCTTGTTTAAGTGCCTTCTCATTTTCTTTTCCTTTGTTTTATTTTCAATTTAATTATTGGGCTGATACATGAAAATTTCCTATGGTGAGTTAATTTATTGTTAATGTTTAGAATCTTTAGGAAATGACTACTTCTCTGAGATGTATTCCAGTAGTACCTATTTTTTGAGTTTGAAGTCTGTTACAAGCTGCTACCTTTTCATTTTGTTGGGGATAAAAAGTTGATGCCTGGTTGGCTGATCCTTTGGTTCTTTGTCACTGTGCCACAGTAATTTCTATGATCATTAGTCAATCTAAGTCTTGAAGTACCAGGAAGTACAGATGGTTAAAATAATTATGTCACTTTTGGCTAAAATGGTACCAGCAGCAATGACACTAGCATCAAACACAGCCTAGAAAATGACAAACTTAAGTACCCATTAATTTGTCAACTTTAACCTTATAAACTAGATTCATGGCTATAGAACAAAATATAAAGCAAATCAGAATTTTATGGAGCATATGTAAATCCTTAGTATGTCAACTTTACCCTCAGGGGTTAAAATTTAAAAGGAGTTATGGAAAAATAGAAAAGTAGAAGAGGAAGAGATTAGAAGTAGGGCTGGAGGACAAAAGGATATCATACTAACTTTCAGAAACCGGTGCAGAAGACTTAAAGAAAAGAAAAGAGGAAGAGATAAAAAGGAAGAACAGAACAGAACAACCACCACAAAGAGGAATAGAAACTATATAAACAAGATCAACAATGAGAGAAAAAATTAAAAAAGAAAAGAAAAGAAGAAAGCAAAACAATACCACAAAAAAAGAGGTATAAGTATTGTGGGTGAGTCCACTTCCAGGTTTGCCTCTGCTGTCACTGGTAGACAACTGTGTTGACTTATCCCAGCAAGCCATCAGTAGGTTTATGGCTGGACAGTGGATAATCTCAGCAAGCCTGCATCTTTATTTCTCCTGTATTTTAGTCTGTATTCTAAACCTGGGAGCTGAGACCAGACCCATTCATCCTGTAGCAGTTAGCACACCTTCCTTGGTGGGCCTGACTCTGGCTAGGAGCCACCAGATGGAACCAGCAGCCACTGAGTTTTCAGCTCAGCGGGTCCCTCTCCAAGATGGCACCCAGTCAGTCCCTCTCGCGGGATAACCTAGCTCTAAGCACTCACCCCAGCTAGTGCAGCCCTTCATGTCTGCTGCTCCCCTGCACTGCTCCATCTCTCCATGTAGGTCTCTAGGATCACCATCAGTCACTGTGTGTCTGCAGGTTTGAAAAGTTCCTCTGGTGCAGTGAGTCCTGACTCAGAGAGAAGGCTCTGAAGGGTACTTCCTTCTTCTTATTGAAGTTTCTCTCTTCATTCTTTCCATGAGCTTCAATTCTTGCTTCAGATCGTTCCTGGGTCTAGGGTACCCATTTCCTTCCTTCTTGTCTTCCTTGCATTGTATATTCCAGCATCTGGTGGCAACTACCAAAGAGACTGTTTTTCTCTGCTTACTAATCCACCACCATGGTGCGTCTCCTATAATTGTACTTTTTGAAAAGTCTCAATATCATAAATGCTTCAGTTTTGTACAAATATAATTCATCATTCTATTAAAGTTTTGGCAGACAAAGGACCAAATCTGTACTTTTCATTATTTTGTTTCATTTTTTGCTTTTAGTTTTGATTTTATAGTCTTGATTAATGATACTTTATCAATCATTCTTTCTCCATCTATGTGCAAATAAAATAAAAGTAGCTATACAGGAAAGAGCATGACATATGGAATCACAGAAATCTAGTTCCAGATCTTTTGTTTAATGCACAGCTATTATTGAGGCTGTGTAGTCTTGAATAAGGTACTAGACTTTTCTAAATCTGAAACATATTTTTATTTGATCTATATGGTCCAGAATTCTCAGTTAAAAATTCACTTGAAGGAGAAAACACTTTTGAAGAATCTAAATAATTGAAGACTCTAAGTACTAATGATCACTAAAGGAGCCAATTTTGAAAGGATAGGTGGAGAAGAAGACCACACTTAACCTGGAGCATGGAGGGGAGGGAGCAGACCAAGTGTACTGCCAAGGGTATAAATTGTAGAGGTGTGACTGCTTGCCAGTAAAAACTTGAAACAATAGTCTCAATTGGACAATTTTTCACCTAAATTCTACTGCTGCTAGCCACATTCAATGCATAACATCCTAACCTAGAAGTATAAGATGGTCTGCTTACAGAAGCCTCATATATCTTAACAAAAGTATAAACAAGTGCTGTGGCCAATCGTTTAAAAAAAAAGAAAAGACTATAGATTGGAATAGTCATTATATTAACATCAAATAGCCTGTCTAAATTTACAGCTTCCCAGGTTCCCGTGAGAGCCATGGTACGTGTATAATATTATACTAGGAGAATCACAAATTTTATGCTTTTTAGGCAGTCCACTTACTGTAATTAAATTACCTTAAAAATAAATAAATTTACTTAAAAGTTGTATAATCAAGTAAATAAAAGTTTCATATAAACCAAATAGGAAACAACACACTTCAATGAGGTTAAGAGATCCAGAAAAGTTATACCTTGGTCATTCTGTCTTTCATTGAGAATTTCATATAATTCCCTTTTGTTTAAGGTTAAGTTTATGAAAGCTAATAGGTGTGTGAATGTTGGGAAAGGAAAAGGGAAATGGAAAGAACAAACATTAGCCAACCACCTCATAAAAGTTTAGCCTAGGAACTATGAAGATCTGAATAACACCTACAAGCAACATGTAAAAGAGATGCTCTTGTTTCTATTTTGGAAATGAATAAAATAAAATAAATCTCCTAGTCAGTTTAAATAACTTGTACGTTCACTCTGATACTAAATACTTAACACAGGTTTCAAACTTGGATCTTTCATATTTTATTTATGTGAAATGGCATTACCCTTTATCCTTTCACTTCACATCACTCATCAAATAGTTTAGTTACCCAGAAAATATAGGTAAGAATAGTCATTGAGAAGATAGATGTTTGGTAATTATGGGATAATTTTGGTAATTATGAGATAAAAAGTAAATTAAGTATTGGAAAGTGAAATGCATGAAAACTGTAAGACAAAAATATTATCTCTGAGCAACTATGTCTATATCTTCACCCAATAAACTATATAGACATGAGCTAAGGGAAAGTGAATGCAAGCAAAAGATGTGGAATCATCTAGCTGAAGCCTCTCAAGTAGAATGTTCTTAAATATTACTGTCCTGCTCTGAAAAAATTTTTGTCTGACTCTAATGACACTTTCCCTTGTCCTGCCTCTATATCACTCATTGTTTCCTCATATATGTTTTAATAAAGTAGGATTAGTTATGGAGGAAAGAACATGTTATTTGGGGTCACAAAATGCTGACTTTGGCTCCTTTGCTTAATGTATGGTATTTAGTAAAGTTTTGAGGCTTTGAATAAGTTTACTATACCTTTGTGAATCTATTTGATCTACAGGGCACAGATCATTGACTATAAATCCTGCACTTTCTGTACATATCCATTAGGTTTTGTTTAAGTGTCATCCCCAAAGCCTCATGCAGTCATGGAGGGGGCTAAATCTAGTGTTTCTGATTGGCTCTTTGTCTAGTTCTGGGATTGGCAGTGTGAGCGCTGTACCTTCCAAGGGGTGGGTGGCTGGCATACAGTATAAGGGAGGGAAAGAGGTATGCTTTCCCCATTTTTGTCTTTTCTCTCTTGTCCCTTGTGGACGCCATGAACCTACCTCTTAGCCATGCCACCCTGCCTTGGAGTCAGTTAAGTATGGACTGAAACCTCCAAAAACTGTAAGTTAAATAAACCTTTCCTTGATTCACTTTGGGCATAAGGTATTTTTTCTTAACAATGAGAGAAAAGTAACCAAGACAATGTCCATCTCCCCTTAAGTTCTAGAACAGTGGTATTCAATGTGATGTGTGTCAGATTTACTTAAAATATTTTTTTTAAAAAAATGCATATGGGTCTGTCCTATTCTGGATTTACTGGACAATGCAAAACTTTCCAGATGATTACTCATCACTAAAACTACAATAAAAAATATATATCATTTAAATTTGACAGCTATGACATGGAAAAAGTTAAAATAAATAAGTAAAATTAATTTAAATATTTTTAACCTAATATATTATCTATTAATATACAAAGTGTTTACAAATAATATTTTACATCTTTTTTCTTTGTTTTTTAGTGTTCAGTCTTTTAAATCCATTTCCATTCAGATTAGCACATCTTCAGCACTCATGGTCAAATGGTGTTATGGTTTATTTCTAGATGCCCCCCTGAAGTCCCATGCAATCACAAGTGAAACCTGTGCAAGATGATTGTATTATAGGATATTACATTCCCATTACTGTTAAAAGGTGGGCCCTGTTCTGAAGAAACCAGTCACTGTGGAAGCATGACTCTTGATTCCTGAGTGTCACTGTGGAACCATGACTCCTGTTTCCTGAATGTCATGCTGGGAGCAGCTTTCTTCCACTAGTCCTGCCCATCACGTTTCTTCTACTAGTTCCAGCTTATCATTCAAGGACTGACATAAGCCAAAATAAACCTCTCCTGCTTTAATTTGCAGGGATCAAATATTTTGTGCTAGCAGTTACAAAGTGACTAAGTCAAATGGCCAGCAGTCCCCATCTGACCATGCAGTACTGCATCTCTTTCCTACACTGGCCTGATTTTGGGGAAGGGACTACTGTTTTGACCCTAGTACCATAAAGATGACACTCCTTTCTTTAAAAGAAAAAAGACACTACAGTGTCTTATTTCTCCAAGCACCCACACTGCACTATTGAATGCATCTTTTAACTACCTCTAATAAATCCTTTTCATGTCTCTTTAGCAAAGAAAGATACTATAATTTTTCTGGGATGGCAAGACACCCAATTCAACTTCAGCTCACACGTACTAGAACTATGGGTGCACTGTACAAATGATTAAAACCTTATAACCTCATAGAAACACAGTAGGTGTCTTAGCCATTTTTCTGCCCCTAAAATGCATTACCCAACTCTCTCGATTTAAAGCAGAAAAGGCTTGTTTCAGTGTCAGTCCATGCCAGGACAGCTCAAATGCAGAAGTGGCATGAGAAGAGCCTGAGGAAAGCTGCTCATGCCATGGTGGCCAGGCGTCAGAGACACAATTGAAGAGTCGGTGCAGGACCTTCAGATCACACTTCTACTGACCCTGGTCCTCTGACCACACACCGCGTCAGAAAGGCTAGCGACTTTCCAAGCACATCAGACTTTGAGGGGGGCACATTTCAGATGAAAACAACCTCAGGTCACTAATTTAACAACTTAATTCTATACATTTTCCTATAATCATCTTTTTCTTTATACATGCTCATTTTCTTTCAAAACTATCTTTCTTACGGGACAAAGAATTGAATTAAACTATTTTTGAACTGGTAAAGTGATTTTGATTCTAGTCTTGAAATAGTAGAAGATGCCCATCACATTTTGTTTTTTAAAGTTAGAAAACTACATAACATTTTTTCAGGTTAATTACAAAGTCCATTTAAAAGAATTCCTTGGTGATCATAGAGTTTGAAACTTTCCTGTATAGAATTCCCTTTACATAGTGCATGAAATAAACTATGCTGGTCCTGTGTCTAAGTTCCATTTCTTAAAAATATTTCTGGAGATAAATATATGTGAGCAAACATGGTTTGCTGCTCAATTGTTCTAAAATATATTCATGTAAACAAACGTTGGGGTAATCATTAATGCTAAAAATATGTGAAGTTGCATTGACTCTGCATTTGAAGTCTAGTATGTGTCATTTGTTTTATTCATGATAAACAGATCATTTAGTTGGAAAAATCCCATCTGCTTAGATATATCTCTTATTATTTATGAGAACCATGTTTAGGAATGCAGGCGGCACATGTGCATAATTAATCCTGAAGAGAATTAGACATTGTTTGATTCACAGCTGAATGCAATTAGCATTAGGAAGTTTACATATGTTGGCAATAACACAGATTAGCAACTAAAGTGCTTGTTAAAAAATTTAACCTGAGGCTGCTAGAGCAGACCTCTCTTAATGATGCTTTAAATGTTGTTGATGAAGTAATAATCAATTTTGTTTTATAAATAGTAAATCAAGAATTTAGGTCTAATTAACAGTGCTACAGATCACTTCACTTACATATCAGATGTACTTGTGATGTGTGCTATGAACTTTCTTTGAGTCTTGTGTGCAAACACTTCTTATTGGGAAGATATAATCCTAGCTGGAAAATAAAATCATTGCCCAGCTAGAGAAGAAGATGTCTACCTTTTGGAAGGACTCATATAGAGGCGTTTGGCATGAGAGTTCTTTGTCTCTGCTGCTTTTGATTGCAGCAGAGAAAAACAATACCCTCTCTTTCATAAGCAGAGCCATTAGCCACCTTTACAGACTGTGAAACGGAGTCATCTAATAGAGCGGGAGGAGAGAATGGAAATGAGGAAAATGAGGCCAAAAGTAAAATTGAGCTGTAATTGTTTGCACTTCAACTTTGAGAAGTTCACCATTAATTAAAATGTTTCTGCACCACTCACCACCAGAATGGCAAGAAGGAGGCAAGGCTGTGAAAGAAACACCCAGGAGTCTTCCAGAAAGCAAGGGAGACCTTTTGTAAGGGAACATTTCTAGTGCACACAACCAGTGGAGTCAGGAGGATACAGACACATTGTCACGTGATGTGAGTCCCGCAGCCCTTATTTGTAGTTTTAACTTTTTCTGTGCATCATTATAAAGTAGCAGTATTATATATTTTCAGAACACATAGGCCTATAGACACAATTATTACAGCAAATAATTACCGTATTTTAAGCGTCCTACACTTGCTTTTTTTTTCATCATTTAGCATGTCTGGCATAATGATGACTCAGCAACATTTCTTTTGGTACATAAAATAAGGGTAATAATATCTTACTTTCATTTTTTCATCATTTATTATTATTAAACAATGTTAGTTAATTATTAAACCAAAGTACTAAATACTAATTAGATAATATTCAACTATCATAAACTCCGCTTCAGTGCCAAGTTACTAGGCTAGGGGTGAACAATAAATGAGATGATACAACAGAATGAAATGTAGAAGATTATAGAAGGCTTTGTACAAAGAGCATACTTGCACTTGAAATTGCATATGCCAGCTTGAATATGGACATGAAAGTTTGCTACCTTATTGTTATACATTAAAAAACTGGTGGTCAGCTTAACAACAGCTAAATTAAATCAGCATGGTGCTGAGTGTAGATGGCCCACCTGAGGAAAGTTACCAGCATAAAAGGAGATGTGGAGAGGAAGAGTGTAACTTTGTAGGTTCTCCTTTGTTGTTGTTTGGAGCTGTTGGTTCTCTTGGTGGAGTCTGTCATGCTGCCTTCCTTGATATAAACTCAGTTGTTATCATCAGAGGAGCTCAGGACTTGTTCATTTTGGGGGAGCTCTGGTCCTTACGTTGAGCATTGCTTCCTGGCTCCATAGGGGAAGATGTGTGCTTCTTAATCTCCAGAAGTAGCTTGTCGCACTGGCTTCCTAATATGCACTCAGCTGTTCTCATCATCAGAGGAGCTTGGGACCTCCTTGTCACTGAGGTGGCTGTGGTACTTTCTGAGGGAGCCCTGGTCCTTATTTTAAGCATTGTTTCTTGGCACCAGTGTCAAACCCTCAACCTACTGGAACAGATCCTTCATCCTGCTGGCATAGACGTTCTAGCTTCTACTACTGACCTTTGGGCCTTCCCAGCGCTGACCCATAAAACACACTTGGATGAGACATTATTATGGGCTCTATCTAGGCCTCCCGTTGGACTCGTGGGAGGCATTGTCATGGGCTCTAGGTCTTCATCTGGACCCATGCAGGACATTGCTGTGGGATGTAGGCTCTCAGCTGTATTTCCTAGGTCTTTGGTGTTGTGGACAGATTTCCTGCACCTGCTTGCATTTAAGTCTGGGTTAATATCATAAAATAATATTATAAATTCTGCATTTTATATGTAATTGTTCTCCTTTCAACCCCTGAGTACAACACTTTGAAACAATCATCATTGTAATGACTCTTGAAAACAGGCAATGATAGCAGACAAATGTGGAATATATGCTCTGTGCAAGCAGGTGTTTTATTTATTGTTTACTTGTTGGTTTGATGCCAGATTCCAGTATCGATATCCATGGCTGACATATGGCAGTGACTCAGTAACTACTTGTTGAATAAAGATGAAACCAGGCCAGATGTCAGCAATCTGGTCTGCTCTCCATTAGCTATGCTTTATGAGCAAAGACAGTTTTCAAATTTGTAAATGACAGAAAATAATCAAAAGAAGAATATAATTCCATGACATACTAAAACTTGATAAAACTCTAATTCCCATGTCTATAAATAAGTTTTTTTAATGTTCACCCACATTCATTCATTTGCTTTCTGTCTCTGACTGTTTCCTCTCTAAAACTACAGAGTATTTCTACCTTACAGCCCATAAAGACTGAAATATTTACTATCTGGCCATTTGAAAAACCAAACTGCTGACTGCTGCACTAGAATATTGCAGTAAGAGAGATTGGCTGTCAGCAGATTCCACACAGCTCAGGTGTCCTCTGCCGTCCTCAGCCCTTCACTGCCTCTACCCCTGTTTCTTTCCCCTGAAACCGTGAAAATTGTGTATCACCACTGGTAACATAGTTGATGATTTAGAAGCTGAAACCTATTGTGAAGTCCCCCCCACACACATGATTGTCCCTTGACCCACATAATATTAAATTAATTTTGGATCTCCTGATAGAAATACGTAAGCTAAATCGTATATTTTAAATCTTAATGATCCTACCTCCTGGTATGTAATCAAATTTGGTACAACTTTAATCCATTTGGCTTCTATCCAAGAAAACCCATCAGAGAAACAAAGTACCAGCTGAAATTCATTATAAAAATACTTTGTGTTATGTGGTCCTGAGATGTGAACCTACAGTGAATTATGCTTTTAATTAAAGATTATCAGTTTGAAAGATCTACCTCACGTTCCCATCTGCTATCTGCCAGCTGTTTTCACTTGTCCACTAGTAATACAGTAACTACAAAAGAATCATACAGTGGGGACTGACTGACAGAGGGAAGGCAACCCAGTCGGAGGGTGTCTGAGACCGCAGCAATGATGCCGATGAACCAGCAGTTCTCCTGTGATTAAGCTAGACCCTGATACAGTTGCTCGCAGTAAAGCAGAAATAGCCTTCAAAGGGAAGGAATACATGAGTGCACAGAGAAAGCAAATGTTTTACTTTCAATGATCTGACCAACCTCCTTCCATCTCCTCTCACCAGCTGAGCCTCCTGGAAACAAGGGTTAATTTTTATGAGTTCAAATAAACACACAAAGCACTCCATTATCATAAGCTCACTGATCTCTAAATACCATGAGGACAGGGTCCAGATACATCGTGGGCAATGATTCATCCATCCCCAGCACCTCAAGGCAGTGTGTAGCCCACATATTTTTTTCTTGAGTAAACAACTATACTCCATATAGCCACTAATATAGCTGAGTACCCTTAAATTGCCTGTATCTTATAATCCTGTGCTAACTTTAGGCCATTTGTCAATGTTATGAAGTCTTCCCAAATTCAGATAGATGCCAATGTAGAAGAAAAATTCCTTCCAAAAGAAAGAATGTGGTGGGGAAGGGGGTAATTGTGGAAAACAGTTGTTTAAAAATGTACAACTTCAAGACTATTAATGTTTAAGGAGTAAATTCTAAGCGCAAATGATTACCGATGCAATATCTCAGTTAGTCAGAATGAAATGAGAACTGACTAAAATTGCTTTGTTATTTATCTACATTGGGAACTGAGGTATCAATTTTTAAAGTTTTACTGATTTTAAATTTCCAAAATTTCTATCCAAAAAGGGTAGAAATTATTTAAGAATACTGGACCCATTAGCCACTAATTTATCACTCATTAGTATTCTTTGCAAAATAGCAAGGTCAGTATTCTGTAAAAACACAAAACACAGGAAAAATGCAGGGTTGCAGAATATTTTTAAAAGTAGGATCAAATAAAAGTTCAGCTGCATGGTCAACAAGCCAAGTCTCAACTGTGGAAAAACCAACAGGCTCCTAAAGAGAGATGCTAAAACTGAGAGAAAGATGGCTTGTTTTAGAGAGTACTAAGCCCCCTGTAATATCATGTCCTCCTTCTGGTTCTTAGTGATATACACAGACTTGTGCATGCATGCACACACTTGCACATAACAGGATTTTATCAGGAAACAATTTTCCTCACTAGACATTTTTCTACCTTTATAGTTTTGTGTGTTCCTGTGTCTAAATTGTGAGCGATGGAAAGTGAGTAGAAGTAGTACTTACAATGAATATGTCATATCCTCCTGCCCCTCCAAACCCTCCTTATCTTCTATTCCTTCTCTCTCCTCCTTCCTGTATGCAAGAATAAGAGCATGGTCACAATTACCTGATATGTGCATCAGCTTGGGTTGCCTAAACAAAACAACCAGGCTGGTGGGTGAAACAACAGAATCTCTCGCAATTCTAGAAGTTAGAAATTCAAAGTTCAGGTATCATTATCTGATTTTTTCTTTGCCTGCTGCCTCTCTCCTGTCTTATGAATGGCCAGCTTTTCACCGTGCCCTAATTTAACTCTCCTTCATGCGCGCATAGAAGAGGAAAGATCGCTGGCATTTCTTCCTCTTCTTAGAAGAGCATCCACTTTCACAGATGAAGGTCTCACCCGTATGACCTAATTTAACCTTCATTCCTTACTCTAGGCTCTATATACAAATACATTTGTGCCAGTAGTAGGGTTTCAACACATACATTTTATGGGGACACAATTCAGTCCATGGCAGCCTGTCTGGAAGCTGTCCCCTAGCTATTGATGGAGCGGGATGATGACAGATACTTGCCCAGAGTGAGTTGTTTAAGTAGCAGCAGGCACCATCCTTGACTGCCTGCTCTCTCTGCACTACTGCAGAAAAACCGCGTTTCTGTGTGTGTTTGCTGCAGTAACTGTATCCTAACAAAGAAGGTGTGAAGTATCCAAAAAGAATTTTCCCTTACTCCAGAACTGTGCTTGGATGTCTTTGTAAGAGGAAAAACACAACAGATCACCCATCTTCTTATCTGAATTTCTTCTTGAGTGTTTTTGTCTCATCTTTTATATACAGCTAACCTTTGGCAGCCATATGAACTTTCGTTCTAATCATTAGAGGTAAGAATATCAAAGGTATAAATTCAGACACAGACTTCATTGTATTTCTTGCCAAGACTATGTTACCACCTTAGAAGATAATACTCATTGTGTTAAGTATTTATCTCTGTAATAATAAAATTCTTTACCATGAAATTAAAGTGCTGTAATTCCATGTTGCCAGCTTGAAATATAATGCTCATTTTGTGGAATATACATACCTCTGTAAAAATAAAATTCTTTGCTATGAAATTAAAATATTTCATACCTCCTTCTTTGGAATATTTGGCAAATAGAAGTGATCCTGAGTTGCTTTTGGAGGTAACAGAATATTCTACAATTGCATTCTGTGAAGGTTGAGTGACTCTGTGAACATATGGAATACAACTGAACTCTACACTTGAAATTCACTGGTGAATCTGTAGTATATGTAATTTATTATATCTCAATGAATCTGCTAAGAAAAAAACTAGGGAAAGTAAGAGGTGCATGCTCAAATACCTTGCGAAATCCTGTGCACTATATTCACTCTTGGAGAATTTATAAAGGCTATAAAATGTCTGCCTTAAAATACAATTTATTTTATATAGCTATTTAATATTGGTTATGCAGGATCTTCTTGGTCTATTTAAAATAGAAGCACTTTGTGCCTCTTAGGGGTATGTGCCCAGCTCTAGGTAACTGAAAACTGATATTCTGCTGGAGGCAGGAAAAGGCATCAGTGTTTTACAAAATGCCTGCTGAGGGGGGCCCAGCTCTCACACAGCAGTTCAACAGGGCCATCAGTGAAACGTTTTCCATCTTCTGCCCATGCTCTGAGCAAGTAGGAGTTCGTCACTTTGCTTGGTGTCCCAAGTGCCTCTTGCCTCTATTTCATCTTCTATGCGTTGAAAAGAAAAAGTAATTATACTCAGGGTAAATATGTGTAAGCCGGGTTAAGAGGGCCGCTCAGCTCTTGCAGCAGTACACACTTTGGTTCCAAGCATTTGTGCAATGAGCCAGCTGGACCGACAGGGTAGATGGAAAACTAAAGCAAGGGCACCCTGATCAGAGACCCTCACAGAGTCTGGGAGAGACAGACTCACAGACAATAGACCCTTAAGGGAAGATGGCCATCTCGGAACTTACGTAATTTTATTTTCTGCCTTCTTTGTCCAGTGGGCACATACACACACATGCACGCGCACACAGACACAATTAATTGATCTCTCTTATAATTACTGCTAGTTTGATATATTCGAATGAATAAGATACTTTATATCTTTAGGAGGGATTTAGTGTTAGGGATTGTTACTTTTGTGACTCACCTCTTTTACTAAGTATCCAGTTTGCCTTAGTCCATATACTTAACTCCCTTTTGCAAACCTCTAAAGTATTAGTGAAAGTTAGGTGGAAGGGATCTTATAAATTTCATAATTTCTACAGTTTACTTCATACTTTAACCTCTTCTCGATGTAGTGGAAGAGCGGATCATGATTTTTTCTGCATTGCCTCTGATCTGTGGACGCTGTTAGACTTTTCTCTTGGCTTAAACCTTCCTACTTCTCAAGTCTTTAATAGTTCTCACTGAGGCTTCCCATTGACACAAATAATCAGTTCACTTTTTCTCTGCCTGATTATTTGAAATGCTATTTCTAAGAGACATTTAACTTAACTGTAAGTGGTTTTACTCTATGGGCATTGTGGGGTCTAAAGAAATGTATTCCCCAAATTCAAAAAGACTGGTGATTACTTTTAAAAACTTAAACTAAATGAGGTAGCTCCAGAAAATGGGATAAAATAAAACATGTAGGTTTTATTGGTCAGAACAAAAAGATTTGTCATGATAATTATAATTTAGTGAGTCTATTGTGGGGTTCCTGGAGAGGGGGGAGAAATCCTACTGCCTCTAAGGGACAATAGAAACAAGAGCAATAAGCAGCATGGGATTTTATAGGGGAAAAAGTCACTCAAAAAGCCCAAAGCCCTCCTTTCTTTAACAAAATTACAAAATTAGTAGATGAAGGAAAAGTATTTAGTTTAATGCACCTGGTCAGCTATAAAGCTTTCAATAAAGTTTTACCTCAAAATGAAATTCAAATCATCTTAGGAAAAAGGAAGTAACTTTTGCCTAGTAAAGTGCCCATGAAAGCTCTCAAAGCATGTCAGGCAGAAAGTAGGCAAGCAAGCTTGCTGCAGTGTTTAAACTGTAAACGTGTAAGCAGGTATTGACCACGTCACTCTAGGCTGCTTCTCCCTTAGTGAGCTTGCCCTCAAAGAACTTTATGCTCTGAAGAAGAAGAAGAAGAAGAAGAAGAAGAAGAAGAAGAAGAAGAAGAAGAAGAAGAAGAAGAAGAAGAAGAAGAAGAAGAAGAAGAGAAAGAAGAAGAAAAAGAACCTAGAAAGGTTGGAGCCTTGGGAATAAAAGAGAACAAGAGAGCGGGCATTGGGAGCCTGGTGAGCTGCCCAGACCCTCACTGAGGCCTCCAGAGCACTTACATCCAGTCCTGCTCCCTCCCATCCTCCACCAACTCCAGAGATGTAGACAATTCTTAAGACTAAAGGATGGAGGGAAACAGGAAGGAAGTGAAGGGAATGAACAAAAAAGATGTGTTATGTACATGTACCAACTCCCCACAATGAATGTGATCATTATGCACCATTGATATACACTAATAAAAATTAAAATTAAGGAAAGAACTCCAATTAACAGGCCTATAGACTTATATTTCAAAATCCCATCATGTAAAGAGTCAATTTAAAGATACCTTCACATAAACAGTCATAAGTAACAAATCTCCCACATACAAAGAGGTTTCAAATAATTGTGTGAGTACTAAGCTTTTAAACTTTAATTGTGCCACCTCTCAGTATAAACATACAAGGAGCCCTCAATGTCTGGGGAAAGTTTCCAACATAAAATGCAGATCAAAAAAACAAAAAAGTACACTAGGAGAAAGCACAGTCATGGGTCGTGGGCACCGTCACAGATGACGTGCGGGTTCTGGAGGTGCCCAAGCTGAAGGTTTGTGCCCTACGTGTGACTAGCCGCGCCCGCAGCCGTATCCTCAAGGCCGGGGGTAAGATCCTCACCTTTGACCAGCTGGCCCTGGACACCCCCAAGGGCCGTGGCACAGTCCTGCTCTCTGGTCCGCGCAAGGGCGGAGAGGTACCGGCATTTCGGCAGGGCCCCAGGAACCCCGCACAGCCACACCAAACCCTATGTCCGCTCCAAGGGCCGTTAGTTTGAGCAGGCCAGAGGCAGAAGGGCCAGCCGAGGCTACAAGAACTAGTGCTGGATCTTACTCTGTTAATAAAAAGATTGTGGATTCCGAAAAAAAAAAAAAGGACACAAACAGAACTCTTAAAAGCTTCAGAAAAATTACTATTGTTATTGATATTGCAGCTTCAAGTATTGGGATGGGGACTGGGGATTTAGCTCAGCGGTCTAAGCGCCAGCTTTGCAAGCACGCGGTCCTGAGTTCAATCCCCGGTACCGGTTTAAAAAAAAAAATCTTAAAAAAAAAAGTATTGGGATGTTGTTAGAAAATGAAATAAGAGTGAGAGAAAGAGGAAGAGAGAGAGAAGGAAAGACAGGGAGAGAGAGGGAGATGGAGAGAAGGAGCAAAAGGGAGAGAGAGAGGGAGAGAGAGAAGCAGAGAGGAGGGCTCATAAGAAGTTTGGAAGATAGTGCCAGGAAATGTTTCAAAAACATGAAAAAAAAAACACCATACAAAAGAAAAATGAAGAATAAATTTAAGATATATGAAATCCAGAAATAAAGAAACAATATAAAAAGAAATAACATTATCAAAAGTCAACTCAGAAACATTTCTTGAAACTGAAGCTCACATCTCCAAACAGAATGTGTGCACCAAAGGCCACAGGCAGTGGAGACAGACCCTTAACAAGGTAGCTTGTCATAAAATTTTGGAAAAATGGATTTTTAAAAAGATCCTAAAATCCCCTTTTGTTTTTGTAAAAAATATTGCTATATGTTTGTGTTACATAGTGACTATACTCAGTTTGAGGGATTGATGCATATAAATATCAATCCTGATCGTTTTTATTCCCTCAGACCCACACAATTCCCTCTTCTTCCTTACCCAAATTCCTTTCTCATCAGTACAGAATCTTGCTTCTTATTGTGTCTCTTTTATTTCGTTCTTTACTTATATTTTGTGTTTGTCAAATTATAGAAACCATGTGATATTTAACTTCCTGAGTCTGACTTATTTCACTTAATATTTATGGATGGATCTTGAGACCTAACAACTTCTTAAAGAGTAGAGGCAAGTCATGAAGAAATACTTAAGAATAAAAACTGAAGTATGCAACTCTTGAGTCCCAGAAAATTGTATCTCAAGGGCCAAAAAGTTTCATTATGAAGTGATTTTTAAGTCATCAGTGATAATTGGGAGAAGAATAAAGATTTGCTCATATATTCATTGATCCAAAGTGGATGAATATCTATTTTATGCATTGTGTCTTAGAAAGTAAAAAATATATGTTTGGGAACACAATAGAAAAAACAACAAGGACCCAAAAACTCTGGTTTCAAATATAAGAGGCAAGAAAAAACCAGATTGTCAGCTACCCAACATCAAGATAAAGTATATATGATAGTGAGAATGGAAGGTCAATACAGACACTGCCTGGAACTGTGTTTAAAATTCAGAAATGATGCTGATAGAACTTTGCTTTATATTTGGGGTGCTTATTTTTAAAACTTTATTTTAAGTATGATGTGTATAAAATGTACATGAAAAATGCTTACAGAAAAATCAAAGAAAAGGGAGGCAACATTAAATCCAGAAAGAACAAAATGCCTTGATAGAAATTTGGCTTTTTGGCCCAAAAGTGAACAAGTATCTTGCAGTAGTATTTATACAAATATTGATATTTCTCTTAACCAAAAAATTATAAAATCATACTGAGCGACTAGGAGAGACCAAGTAGATGTGGAATAGAAAAGACAAATTCTACACAAAACAGTCAGTATGTGTCGGTATATAATTTCTATAATTGTAAAATCAATAAATGTGAAATGTATGTTGTATGTGTATGTTTATGAAGGTTAATACCAGAAGAGAAACACAGCAAAGATAGTGAAAGCAGTTCTCTCCCTCTCTCTGTCTCTGTCTCTCTCTCTGTCTCATTGTTTTCCATGGTAGTATTAGGAATTGAATCTCGGCCTTTGTGCTAAGCTACATCCCTAGTTGTTGTTTTGTTTTGTTGTTTCATTTGTTTTGTTTTGTTCTGTTCATTCTGTTTTGTTTTGTTTTTAATTTTGAGCCAGGGACTTGCTAAATTACCCAGGGTGGCCTCAAACTGACAATCCTTCCTCAGCTTCACAAAGGGCTGGAGTACCAGTAGTTTCTAATATACTCACCAGAATGCAGTTGTTTTTACAGCATAGAATGGTTAGTGATTTGGTAAAGAAAGCTGTATTCTCATATAAGCCTTTATGTAATACATATGTGTACTGTTTTCAGAAAAGTTGAATTTAAAAATAAATGCTAATAGGAAGAAGTCACTCGAGAAGATTATACTGAGTTTTTTCCAATTCAGGCCAATGAATTAAACTGGTTAAGTTGTGGTCCTTATTTTTTTGACTTATTATTGTTTCCTTATTTCTGACACTGCTGTTAATTAAAACCATCTGGACAAATTTACTAATCTGAAGTTACAACAGGTACATAGATTAGGTCACAATTTGCAAAGTGTTCATTATAAATATGATGTCATTTTATTAGTTATATGCACAAAATTTTATTATGTTTAACTTGGTTTTCTCACATGGTTTTGTTTGGCACATATGGCAATACAAACCTCATTTAAAATTAAAACAACATAAAACCCCTGAAGAAATTAGAAGAGTATATTTTTCACCTAGGTTGTCTGTATATTTTAATGGCATCATATCTCTACCTAAGATTTTCTTCTCCATATTTCTTCCCCACTTTTGATTCCTATTATTTGGGCCCTGATAGTGGCTCTAAATTTTTTCCAAACTCTTATATTCTTAGGGGTCTCATATAGCTACCAAGGTAAGTTGACACTAAAATACACTAACTGCAGTCATTGCAAGACCTGAAAGTATGCAGCAGTTACTGCAAACCGAGAAAGTCACCATTGGTTCAAAGAGGTCACTAAGATTAGGGTCTGAGGACTAATCTGAGTTGAATGAGGACTAGAGTGTACAACAGTCAGGATGCACTGATATGTCGAGGATATTATTAAGTCTGTGAAAATAAATTGTCCATTATTCTTGATCTCTGATCAAAAATAAGATTCTTCTCCAAGAACTGCATGATATGATGTAAAAGCAGAGCATAATTAGATGGCCTATTTGTATAAATCAAAGCAAAAAATAAAACTGATTATTTGGCAAGGAAAATACGAATGGTAACCAAAGAAAGAAAGAAAGAAATTAGCCTTTCTTTACTGATATCATTCTTCACTTAGATATCATAAAAATAAATTGCCGTATCCCAGTTTTTGAAACCTGTGTGTGTGTGTGTGTGTGTATTTTTGACCACACAAAAGAGAGCATACCATTCTGAATTTCACAATGACCATTGTATTTGTAACACAGTGATAGTCTTTTATTTCAGGAAGCAGCCAAATGCAATCAAAGAAAACTGTATCCATCATAGCAGAATACAGCATGTTAAACTAATGGGAATATTATGTGCTACAATCTTGACAAAATATATCAACTCACAGAGATGTCACCATCTTAATAATTCTGCAATGGCCATAGGAGGACAAACAGTTGTTGTTGACAAGTGTTTGATCTTCATAAGCATGCTGCTGTGACAAACTACAAGCTATATTTTATCCTCTACTTCTGTGATCCTTCACCCAGATAAGAACCAGTACCTGGCATCTTTTCAAAATTTCTTTTTTTTTCCTTTTACATCAGTGGCAAAAGTTAAAAAGGTAACATGAAAAGAAAGATGAAACAGGAATACTGTTCAAATTGAAGGACTGTAGTTTCAAGTTTCAATCCTGTATCAAAACATCTCCGCCTTATCTTCTTTTCCAGTCATCACAAATGGTAAGTACAAAGAGGTACACAAACATCAGTACAATGCTGTGTGTGTACTGCAACCCAAAAATCACAGCTACAAAATTATACCCGATGTATCAAATACTGACAGTCACATCCTCAAGATTTCCTTCTCTCGTTCCCATGGACCTTCTTTATTAATAAATCTGACACATAAAAAGCATCCATATGACTAAAGTGTCAGTTACTGGAAAGACCGTTTTGATCTATTTCTCAACTTTTAGAAGAAATATTCTCTTTTTCATGAATATAGGATCCATTCACTGACTGCCGGCTTTCAAATGACCACCTCTTGAAGTTTAATTTTAAGTTTTAAATAAATATTGTATGCATGCAGAATAATTACGATGCTCTAGAGAGATACTGTATAATGACATTGATTCTTTTTTATCTTAAAATGCCAAGCCCTTAAGGCAGCATGGTCTGCATTTGCCACAGATGTGGGAAGGTTCATTCTACGTGGTGAATTTCAGAAGCAGCACGCATGGCACTTCTGTTAAAGCACTGGTGGTATTTCCCAAGTAAACTCCAATTTTCACAAGTTCAAAACTTTTTCTGTGAAACTCATCTGCTCTAGGCTACAGAATGAAACTGAGATATACAGAATGAAACTGAGACATACAGAATCAAACTGAAATAAGTGTCTTACCTGTATTTTAAAGTGAACAAAATAATTCTCCATTCTATTAAGAAGAAGTGTAATAAATCCTAATGTATGGATGTACGAAAATCTCATTCATTCATTATGCTGCCTAATATTTCACAAACAACACTTCACACTGCTATTTAAAGAGAAAAATATTTGTCAGGTATGTGTGTAGATACGACACCAAATTTCATAACTGGTTAGTATTATGCAAGTTTTTCACATATTTAGAAATGTGGTAAAGATAAGGAAAAAAATCAGTGAGTAAAATCAGCATTATGTCTTATCTTTTGTGGTCTGTGTCAGGGTTCTTTAAAAAATCATATTCTCTTTTTAAGTACACCACACTCACACCTTAGCAATCATACACGTATACTAGGAGGACATCGTTCTATGTAAGCTTGTATTCAGATTCAGTAACCTGTTTAAATATGTTGGCTCATCAAAACATTTGGTAAAATCAGATAAAAATAGAATTTAGCAAAAAATATTGTGTGTCTACACTTTAACAAACTTTATTTGATGTGCGAATTCCTCAGATGTTATTATGATCAGTACTTTATTGAGGCTGATACTTTCCCATCTACTAGCCAGTCCCCAGGCTTTTAAAATACATCTTGAATATGACAGGTGGCTCACATACTCCACCACTGTCATCGTGTCATCGTGGGGCACCCTTGACCATCTGTCACCTGGATTCCTCCTTGCTGGTATTGGTCTATGTCTGCGTAGTATCTATAATTAATTTTAAAAAAAAAACAGAAACCAGATATTTTCACCTCCAATGAATTAAAATTATACTTCAACTAGAGTAAAACAACTAGAGTAAAACACTGCTCCCGGCAGGCACTAAACTCCTACGATATTTGCCCTTATGTATTTTCTGACCTCATAGCCAACTATTCCCGCTTCCTTCACTCTGCCCTAACGTGTGCTGCATGCACTTCCTCCAATGAATGAAACTGATTCCTGTCTCAGAGTCTTTAATCTTGACAAACACTTGGACATGAATGCTTTCCTACCATATTTTTCCATAACTGTCTTTCTTACTCCACTTATTAAAGAATTCTTTTCTTACCCTTCTTAAAATAGTCATCCTTCACAGATTGTCTCCTCCTGCTTTCTTTTTTTCATTGTGTTTATTGTCCCTGAGATTAAGATATGGATTCATTTGTGTGTGTGTGTGTGTGTGTGTGTGTGTGTGTGTGTGTTTTCAGTGAATTTTAACTGCTTTAAAGACATTGAGGCCTTGAACTTCCATTATCTTGTTGCTATTTCGCCAGCATCTGAAATAAGATCTTAACAGTAAAAATTGTTTTAAAAATGTATATTTGAATTAGTGTGCAAAAATCAACACCTGAGCTTTGGACTGTTAAGTTTTCATTTTCCAGATACATTACATTTGTTGATATTAATATTTAGTTAAGGAATCATTTGTCCATTCCCATGACCAGAACTATTTATCTGTTCAAAGTTTTGATTGCAACATTTGTAGTTCTCTGCTATAGCTATGATACTTACCACAGGTACATTTTACAACTTTGTCTATTGAGGAAATACGTCACATTTTGGAACTACTAACCAATATGTATGTATATTGGTTAGACATTTCAAAACATGGGTTTAATATAATTAATGCAAAAATTCTTGTTAGGTTCTTTTTTCCCTCAGCCCCAAATTTATATACGCACCTGATATCTGAGACCCTTCCATGCATATCTTAGAGGTACATCAACTTCCATATATCAAAAACTGAAATCATTATTTCATCCTGAACTTTTTTCCCCATGTTTTTTAAAACTTTAGTAAGTAGTGCTACAATCCAACAAGTCACTAAGTTAAAAGTATGGGAGTCAGTCTACAAACTCATGTCCGTATCATTCTCCAGCTTAAATTCACTGTTTATTCTGTAGGTCTACCCTTCTCTTTAGATCTCATACACTGTTTCAGTCTATGGCCTCACCTTTTGGCAGGTCACTTTATTGACATTCTCCCTATCTGTAATTCTGCTCCTGTGTGATATCCATATCATATGCACATTCATTTGTTGTTTAAAAATGCAAAACTCATTGCATTACTCACCAACTTTGAAATCTTCAGCCCTTTCCAGTGCCTAGAAATCTACATTTTTTAGTTTGCTCCCTACCTGCAACTAAATTCATCTCCTCTCTCCCCACTGCATTTCTCCAACTCTCACTTTATCTAAAATGCACAGTGTCTGGTTTTCTGAAGACACTGATTTTCCATACAATCGTGCTTGCATTCCTTCCTTCCTAAAGTAATCTTCCACTTTTCATATCTTTACTTATCATTCATTCTTTGGAGTACTCTCTAAGGTTTTCATCTCTCTTGAGTATTTCTATGTCTCTCTCTACCTTCCCTGCCCATATCCTGCAACAGAATTGATTCATCTTTTCTCTTTTCTCTCTCCATAATTGTTCCTCTTCTACCAATTGCAGTTAAATAATAATGTACATACCTATTGGAATTAAGTTTACAAGCAACTTGTGACTTGCTAACATGTTTTATTATTACTATATCTGACACCTGATAATTTCTGAAAAACTCCTTGTTGAGTTAGTGAATAAATGAAGGAACAAATATGTGATATGTTTTCATATACTTCAGTGAGTTTGAAATTTTTTGACAAATGATAAAATATGTATTTTAAAAACAGAATTAGTCAAATATATTAAAATATTTTAAATTTTTCTTGATTTCATTGAAAAAGATAAATCTACTCTTATTATTCATATTCAGGCTGTGACATGTAGTATTTGTCTCTTTTGAACATCACAGTCTCATTCATTCTAAAGCCATTGAGTTAGTGCTGATTAAAACTAATTGTTTTGATCTTCATGTAGATGTCACATGGACTTTTATGGGCATTTCATTATAATTAAACATACATTAATGGACATTTAAAACATGCCGCCATTTTTTAATAAAGCTTATATCTGTGGTCCACTGCTAGTGAAATGACCCAGTGATATATCGGAGCAGTAGTTTGTAATTTTGATAGAGAACACATTTGGCTTTTAAGTTTTTAAATCAAGGCCCTTTTCCACTTGGTTGAGTACCAAATGCTTTGCACAGATTCTCTTTACATAGATCTGTTGTCATGGGCAGATTTAAGTGTAGTGCAAGGGGCACCTTAATTTAAGTCTAGAATTGCTATTCAGGGATATATTTCAAAATTGTGTTAGATACTGTTGAGAAACATAATGTAGTAATTTAAAATATTTGCTATTTCACTGTCAAGAAAATCAGAGAATCTTCATGTTTTTAAACTTTTTGTATTCTTATTATCACTAAGAAGACTCATTTGATGTTTGATCAGACCTTTGCTCTGTTTGAGTTTATTTATTTTTTTTAAATCAGTGCCTTAACTTGTTCTAAGATCCCATAGAAGTGTTTCACACTTCAGATTTCAATGACAGAGGCCTCATATTTTTGTCTGTTTTATAATTTTGGGACCTGTTTAAGGTATCTTTGGGCAAAAATATAGAAGTGGAAGTCAAATTGTTTTCAAACTCATTGTTCTATTGTTTCAGGATGTTTTTTCTTACCACTGTAAAATTTTGAAAGTAATGGATTAGCTTGCCATGTATACAAATTTCAATAAGAGTTTTATAAGTTCAAATTTTGATGGTGGGCATGGCTCTATCTTTTATTTTAGATTGTTCAGTAAATATTTTCATCATTTTTATGGAATCCGTTCCAACACAGCGCATGCTAGAGTTCAAATGTACTTCCTTCCTTTTGGGAACACAGGCTCTCTGAGAAAACATAGTTTTCTTTAATCACTGGGTAACGAGTTTTAATTCAAGGGAAATTCTGCAAAAAACAAGGAAATCATAATCATTTTGTACATCCAACCTCTAGTTTCACAGAAGAAAAACTAAAATTGCCAGCAAAAATCTGTATCTAGAGAAGTAAATTTCCATTATGTCACAGGACAAAAGAGTTAGCTTTTTCCTTTTTTGCGTCACCCCATCAGGACTAACTCACAAAGGTAGAAGTAGTGTGGTTTCGCTGTTAAAGGAGCGTAAGTACCTTGGTCAGAATCATCATTTGTCTTAAGAGTCTTCAGTTCTCTGGTGATCCTTCACTTTGAGTGCACAGATGCTTTAAAAAAAAGCACAAAGAATGAGGTAAGCCTGAAAAGTAGGAGGACTGATTTAATAGCTATAGCAATAGATAGGTATGCTATTCCTGCTTATTTGTCATATGTGTACAGACGGAAAGATTTATTTATTCCTCTGTTCAAGAGTTCTGTTTATCATGCTAAATCCTGTAACCTGAACAACTACTTCTAAGATAATAATATGCAATATATTAATTAGTGTTAGTTTTCTACTATCTTTTTTTTCTTGAGATCTGGTATCATTTCTATCCTTTTTTTCTATTTTTCTTTTTTAAAATAAAAATAATAAGAAAAGTTAAAAAAAAGGATTCTGTTTGCCTATATCTAATGAAATGGTAAGCAGCATGTCATAAAGAAAAGAAATGCTGAAGTTAAGCATATCTGTGACTATATAGTTCTTTTGTACAACTTTGGACAGTTTATCTAACTGAACATTAGTTTCTTTATCCATGCAAAACAGGCAATGAGCATTACTCTATTAAATAGGCTGGTCCTACTTGATGACATTGTTGGGGTCCAGGCATGAACTAAGTGCCAATTAAATTGTTAAGGCTGTTGTTAGGATATGATAATTAACCGTGGTACCCTGTCGCAATGAAGCGTTGTTGCTCTAGATCACGGCTAGAAACAGTATATAAATTTTCAATTAATTTCTCAAAATATTCAGCACCAGCAGAGTGTATTAATAGAGTAATACACTCAAATATGTTTCTGGATATAGGACACTAAAATTGCATATTTATTTAATGAAAATATGACAACAATTTCTATAAATGCATGTTTAGTATCAACCCTAAAAAAGGAAAACAAATTAAAAGTGACATGCTTGAATCAATATATATACATATATTTTTTTCAGTTTTCCCACAAACTCAGAGAGTAGCTTTCACAAGATTTATTGAATTTAACCACTCTTGTTGAGACTAAATGCTGATGTGATCTTTCCACTATGAGTCAGTGTACAAGGACCTTTCTTAACCTGCAAAGATGGCATAGCCCATTGATCATGGTGACTTTGTATTATTGGATAATTTTGAGACTTTGATTTTAATTCCTGATTGATCTGTAGAGCTAATCTGTATTTTTTTTTAAATCAAAATGACCCAAAGCAATGCTTATAGATCAGCGAAACCATTTGGATGTAAAAACAGATATCATAGCAATAAACTACATGTTATCCAGAGTTCACAGCTAAAACTGGTCAGTATTTTCAAATGCAGTGATTCTCTTCTTTCATGTGTCCAAGGCCCACTCCAAAATAACAGAATAGTTTGTCAATAAGCTGTATTCAATGGATTCTTTTACAACCACTTTACCCTTCCTTTTCATCTCTATTGCAACCTAATTTTTCCAGTACTCACTTTGTTACTACTAAAAGCTACCTAAAATCTGAAATCGTTCATATGATTCTTTTCACAAATAGTACAGCACGTTTTGATGCATCTGACCAGTGTTTCCAGTCTTAGTCTTCATAAAAGATGTATTTTCAAATAATTTAGCGCAATTCCGATTTGACAAGTCTTCAGTAACCTAGAATCATATCTTCAATAGGATAAAAGTGAAATGGTTCCCATACTTCAGGGATCTTCCATTACACATCAATCACGGGACATCTTTTTCTTCTGCCTCTCACATACATTATATATTTCTGGGGAAAAGTTAGCTAGAAGATGATGAGAAGCAAAAGTTTAAAGTTAAGACAAAGTGAAATAATTTTAAATTTGAGGTGTATCTTTAGTGATTATGAAGATATTTGTAAACTTTATAATAAAGACTAAATGATTTATTACCTTATGTTTGCACCATATGAAAATGTTACTTTAAAGACATTCATTTGAAAATTTGCTCCAAGGATCAGAGATACAGCTCAGTGGTGCAGCACCTATCTGGAAAGTGTAAGTTCGATTCCAGGTACCAAAAACTAAGTAAATGAATGAATAAAATTTGCTCCTGGTATCTTTCAATGACTTTTTCCAATGATTAAAAAATTGAAACAGTTGGGCTACCCAGATAAAAATCACTATTGTATCTCTTATGTTTACTATGAGATGTTTCTTCACATTTTACCCTATTAAGAAGTAATTCTACTGATTTTCTTTCACATGAAATTCTTTAATAACTATGTCCTAAGAATAATGTCTTTTTGTTGCATTTCCATGGAATATGTGTCTGTCATCAATATAATGCGATGATTCATTGCAGGATGATAAGAAAGAAGAGATATGGAAGTTTATTCAAAAAAGATCTCTGCTTATCTGCCACATTCAATGTCTCACTATTAAAGTTATGCTGAAAATAGGAGAAAAATCATATTGTCCGGAGTTTAAATAGTAAGTTTTCCATCTACTAGCTGTATGAACTGAGAAATCTGACTTCTAAATTTTGTGCTCCTCAATTTCAACAGCTGTGAAACAGCAATTGAAACGACAGCTTCTCAGGGGTTCCAATGGCACAGATGCTAGTGTCCTGGGCACACAGTAAGCAACTTAAAAATGTCAATTTATTCTCCCTCTCATCCTCTCAAATCTGATGCTAATTAATTGCCAAAATTACATATATTTAATGTTTAAATTTGTTAATGAGTTTAATGTTTTCCAGTTACAAGTTGAAATCACAATTCATACATGTTTTATGACCAATTTAATATCAATCAAAAATTCCAATAATTAAATCCCTATGGCAACAAGTCTTTAGTTTAGATGTCTTTTTAACTATTATAGAGTATATGTATGAAAAAATATTCTGGAACCTTAATTATATTTTCTTAACTCAGATGGATTTTTGTTTAAAGAGATTCAATTTTGACTTTTTTTTTTGGATTATTGTGATGACCTCTTGAAAGGGCACCACAAGACAGATAACAGTACTGTATTCAGAGATTACCCAGGATACTGTGAATAGAGGTTTCCTAGGTCCACCCACTGCCCATCAATTGCAGTATGAAGAAGCCTTTTTCTGGAATTTTGAAAAATGGCTTTTGTTAAGCTTTGTTTTCTTACCAGGCTCACCTAGTCTCCACATTTACATTCTCCCACACAGCCACATGGACAACCAAGTACTTCCAGTAACCTCTTCACAGTGCTACAGATTCAACAGGCTGTGAACCTTGCTTCTAAATGTGTAAACGTACCCTTTGGCATAGAAATCTTCTTTTGCCCATGCTCCAGCATCACTGCCCCCATCTCATTCCATCTGTGACGAACTTATCTGGGTGAATTACATCTCACACCTCACAGAGGTTTTATGTTGAAGATAAAGTTAGCTCTCAAGTGAATGCTCTATTAACCATTAATTTTGGGCAGAATATTAAAAAAAATAAAACCTAGAAAACCACCCTATAGCATTGGAAAACAATCAAAAGCAGGCATATTCTGAGTGAGGATGGATTGAAGGAAGTGAACAGCATTTGATGACTCTTCTATTTATAGCTGCCAGAAAGAAGGGCTCATCTCTCTGCTCTACGGGTGCTGAAACACTGATAAAGGGAACATGATCAGTAACGCTGCAAAAGACCACAGTACAGAAGCCATGGTAACCAGAGCCACTTAAAAATTATAGGGAAGCCTGGCACAGTGGCACATGCCTGTAACCCCAGCACTCGGGAGGCTGAGGCAGGAGGATCATCATGAATTCAAGGCAAACCTGGACTGCATAGTGAGAACTTGTCTCAAAAATAAATAAATAAATAAAAGTTAGGGGGAATCTGGGAAAGAAAAAGTCAGAAAAGAGGAGACACAAATTCTGTATGTATAGTCTACTCAAGTCTTTCAATAAATCATTGACATTTTATGCTCTGAACAGAACTCAAGCAGTCCAACAAACTGAAGAAACAAAGTTGAGATTTGAACCGCTGCCCAAATGTCTCAAATTATAGTTTGTTTTTAACCAAGCTCTTTGCCTGTGAAAATAAAATACACATTGACATCTTCTAAGGAATATAATCAAATTCAGAGTCTCCAAAATATAAACTTCACAGTGTAAAGGTTACAAGCTAAAACTGCTCTCAGATAAAGCAGTAAAATATGGCCCATTGGAAAAGGAAAAGAAAGTGTGTGAAGACTTAAGACAACACATATGTTGAAATTAGCTCACAGGATTTTTAAGCAGCTATGATAACACTTGCAACAGCATATAGAAATAGGGTAGAAGATAAATTAATATATTTTTAAAATCTTTGCTGCAGGAAGAAATTATAAAGTAGAACACAATACAAATGACACAAAATGCATGAAATAAATCATATTCTTCCAGAAAACCTCACTACATCCCTGTTCTTCAGTCAAAATTAACCTTCTCATAAACAGATCAGTGTTTGTATTCCTACCATATCAGTTTTCATTCTGTCTTGTAGAATTTAATTATGCCCAGTTTTACCTTCTTGATTATGAATTCCTGGCATCATTTCTTGAAGTCTATCTTTCAGCATTAGAAACCTTGTATGAACTCACTGAATTTAAAATTTTGTGAAATAGCTCCCATATCTGGCACCAGCATCAGATCTGTGTTTTAAAGATATCTCCAAACAACTTTACTAAACACTTGTATGGCTCAGTTCCAACAGCTATAAAATCACTGTAATAATAGATGTGCCTTTTGAAGATTAAATGAGATAATTCATATAAAATGATTTGATGTATCTAGCAATTTATTCTACAAAAATTATATTGATCATGCATTATATATTAGGATTCTGCTAAGCATCAGATGTAAAATAATGAGGAAGACTTGTAAAATGTCTAGCTGCCTGGAGTTTGTAGATGAGAGAGAAGAGAAATACACTGAACAAGTAAAGAAATAAAATTACTCTTGATTTTATAAATACTTTGAAGTACATAAATTCTAATTGAATGGAAGGAGTTTCCCCATATCACTACACCTAAGTTTTGGAAAAAGTGTATGCTCAGTGAGTATTTGTTAAATTTGCTTTCCCATGCCTCACTTTCTATTAGGTGAAATAACAAAAGAGGTCTTGGCTTATATACTACGTCCCTAACCAAGCTGCACAGCCTACAACTCGTGCCATAGTCTACTCTTTCTCTCCTAAAGACCTCAACCAAGTAAGAAAAAAATTTGTTTAAACACAATACATTATTTTCATTAATTAATTCTAAAAGAAGAAAGATGCAACACTCAAGGGAGTAACAAATTTAAATTTGACTAGCAAGATTGTTTTTCTTGGGAGGAGGCATTATCAGCTAATCTAAAGGGGAAAATTTGTTGTTAAAAGCAAACATTAGAATATAATAACTAAACAAGTGGTTTGGCATGTGGTGCATTAATTGTGCTAATTGTAGGTTAAGAAGAGGTAGATCTCACACTGCTAAAGTGTTGATTGCAAGCTGGAAACTGCTGCATAGGAATTGAGTTTTTGTGCTTTAGCCAAGTAGTTTTGCTTTTATTTAAGTCTGTTTGGGTAAGAGGTAGAAAATCATTGCTCGCTGGAAAAACAATTAGATTGTAGTTTATGATACTAGACCCCTTAGGGAGACTTTAAGGAAGCAACTGTGATTAAGCCCCTATGATTCAATTTCAAACAAATCTTTACCCAACTGAGGCCTGTAATGCCCACCCCTGTGTGGACACACACACACACACTCATACCCTCATACTCACAAACACACAGACATTTCTGCCTAATGTACCCAAAACCCATGCTTCATTGAGAATAGAAGTAAGCATGACTAAGAAACAAAAGCAGTGGTGTTAAAATCTGTTTTTTTTTTAAAAGTACCAATTTAGAAACAACTGGATTCCCCCTGCCTTATATCTGTTAAAGTGCATAGGACTCACTAGGACTGAAAATGGTTCTTGCTTGCTTGTTTTGTGCAATTTGTTTTCTTCTCGGCTAGAAGACTTAGACAACACAGTGACTGTGCCTACAGCTTGAAACTTTTTTTAAAAAAATGGGCCTCAAGTTTCTTTTGAGTTTGTAAGTGTGCCTTTATGCTCTCTGGTTCACAGACATTTCTATTGTTCTAAGGGTTAAAAACTGCGCGATCACAATGACAAGCCTTATTACTCAGTCAAAGTAAATGGATCACCGCATAACCTTTCAGAAATGTTCTTCCTTAAGCTATTAAAACATTCCCTGCCCTTAGATGACAACAATTTCTCTGCCTTTTGAAATTTCTTTTCTATCCTGCAGAGTTCATAGAGATATGCTTGGTTAAAATCAACTTATATAAAACTATGCACTGTAAATTCTGACACTTCTGTTTGAATCTCTTTTCAAACACTTGTCTTTGCTCACCATAATAGATGTCAGTTCTTCTGATGTAGTTCAAGCAGGAGCTTCGTATGAAGACTCAGCTATGTCTATTGCATTTCTGAAGCTACTACTCACTGAAGTTTTGTGCTGCTTGACATCAAAGATGGGCAGGAATCACCTGCTGAGCTCACATGCATGGAGCAAAACATCTTCAAATCACTTTCGCTAGACAAAAGTTTTTTTTTTTTTTTAATATTAAGCTTTCGCTATCATGTGGACTTAAAGACAAACGCAGTCCTCGTTAAGGTCACAACATTGTATTATTAAAATATGCATTAGAAGCTCTGAATTTAACTAACTTTTAAACTAAAGGTAATTTGTGTAGTTGCTTCAGATTTGAACATAGCTGCAAAGAATTCAGCATCACTCAGACATTCAAAATGTGATTTTTATTCAATGCGCAGTTATTTTGCTCAAAGGTAAAGGACTTTGAACGTTTTCAAATCAAAAGAAAATCCTGCAGTATTTCCAACTTTAATATTTGTCCTTGACATTAATTTGAGGGATAATTGCATTCAAAATAATTGTACACAGATAATTTGTAAAATGTAGGTTTTTATTATTAAAAGATCTCCTTAAGCTTTGGAGATAATGCAAATAATACCCTGTATATCTTTGAGGGGAAAATAATGTTAGCAATATTTTTAATTTTTATTGAGCAATGTAATTTGGTGATATCCTCATTAAAAAGCAATATTTCTCAAGACAGTATAAAATTGTTATTGAAGAAATGTGACCATAATAATCATCATGTTTTCCATGTCTATGATAATTTACATGGAAGTTTAAAAGGGGAGGTTCTAATGAACCAATAATTAAACTAGTGAAAAGGATAAGAGAGTAACACTAAAAATGAGGCAAAGACTTCCATTTCCCATTTCGATATTTTTCTTCTGATGTGACATGTTTTTAAAGTTTGACTTTCACTGAATAGGAATTTTTTCAGAATTTTGAGAGCATACTATAATACCTGTAAATTTCTGTTTGACATATTTAGGATCCATTTTTAAATATGCAGAGTTTACTGTGAGAATTATATCTAACATTAACCCTTTGTATGTGAAAAGCTAAAAACACCTGTCCTTTTCAAGCAGTCACTGGTCTGCTTTACTCTGTTTTGAATCTTTATGTATAAACTCTTACTCATATTTTTCATACCTAAATTACATATGCTCTATGTCAATTTGATGTTGCAAATATCACTCTGTTCAAGTTATCCAATGGCAAAGAGAATGGACATAGCACAAGGACAGAAAACTAATATGCAGAGATTTTTCTCAATCTACACAATATGGAGTGGACAAAGATAGAGATAAAATGTCAGATCAGAATAATCCCTTAGCTAACTAGTCAACCAGAGAATGACCACTGAGGTCCAAAGTACCTATGACTTTCTTTATTGCAGTCACATTTTGAATTATCTTTCTATGCTATGAAACACTATGATTAGAGAAAATGTCTTGGTGTTATATGCTGAGAGAGTATGGTTATAAGTAAAATCAGTTCAGACTTCAGCCAAGGCTGGAACAGAGCAAACGGAAGAAAGAAGGAAAAGAAGGTCTAAAGAAGACTAGAAGAAGGTCTAAATGACACTTAAGCTCTATTGTAATTTCTAAACGGTCATTCTCTGTAAATATCCTAAATTTAATTTAAAGGCAGTATTTTCATATGCGTGTTTCTTAAGGAGATTATTTGTATCTCTCCAAAACCCAAGTTTCTCATTTCTTCCTGTGTGAGTAACTATACTCCAGACTCCTTCCTGTTAAGTAAGATCATATTCTAGCAACACACTAGCAGTAATATGTGCCACATTCAAGCCTGTATCAGGGCCTCAAAACACCCCGATGGCTTGTTCCGCACACGCTTCTCTGGTTCCAGCTTGAAAGGCAGGCACTAAACATTGTACAGTATCTGGTGATCGGTGACTGTATAGGAGCATGGAAGCTGACTGTGCCCTCTTTGCCTTTTTACCCATCGGAATATTCGCATGAGCCTGACGTAGATACACACTGTGTTTGTACCAGTCTGCACTTCTCAAAGGCAGCCTACTGTTTACCAACAGGGTGAGATCTAGTAGTGACAGTAGTTTGCCTACTGTCAACTATGGTAGTGGATTTTATTTTGAAATTATTCAATAACATTTCACTTTTTAACTAGCAACACTATGTATTTTGTGTCACGTTGTACATAATTGTAACTATTTTCCCCATAAGTACCTCCGTAGTCTTTTCTAAGCAAGATGGGCTGTAAGCAGAGGTGACTCTCCTTAGGCCAAAGGTAAATGAATAGGGTATTGACACCATTGTTAAACTATTTTCTTTGAGAAACTTACCACTCAGATGAATGAATGGCAAGAGCAGATAGAAATACAGGAAGAAAATGAACATGTATCTTATAATTAACCAAATATAGTATGTTACACAGATAGATTCTCCTTCCCAACTTTTAAGTGAACGTATAACAGAACATTTCTTTTTCTGTTACTATTGTCATTTAACAAGTTGCTGTAGAATTTAGCACCATAAAAGTCATTTTATTCTGCTCATAGGTTATGTAAGTACAGCATTTGACCAGTCAGAAGAACAGCCTTTCTCTGTTCCCCAATGCTTTGGGGCTCAGATAGGAGGGTTTGATCAATGTTTAAAGTGAAGTAACAGCTAAGGGTCAGAATCATCCAGAGGCATCTTCCCTCTTGGGTCTAGTGATTGACACTCACTCTCAGCTGGGACCCCGGTTGTGCTGTCAGCTAGAACATCAGCAACTTAGCTCCCTCTAAGGGCTCTTGACAAGGCTTCTTTGGGCTTTCCAGATGGTGACTGGGTTTCTAGAGAAACGCTTCCAAGGGAAACAGCAAAGTTGGCTTTCACAATTTAGCCTTAAGAGTTATAAAGCCTGATCAAAGTAGATAATGAATGTAAATTTTTTTCATTTAAAAATTAGAAATTATCATTACATTAAAAGACACATTACCATTAGTCCCCCTCAAAGTACTCTCCCTCCCTTTGAAGACACTTATTCTAGTGATCTCCCCACTACTTTCTGAAATAGTCCCGGAAGTTTTCCTCTGTGAGCATCCTTATGAGGTGTGGCCAAAGCTTCTGAAGGCTCAAAAAGATATTATGGGGAGTCTTCATCCATCCTACTCACCAGATATGGCACTGGTCTTCCCCAAATTCAAAATGGCTGTGAAAGTAAATACTTTGAGTGGGTTCAAAACAATGAGACAGCTATAACAATGCAGCTAAAGACACACATAAAAGAGGACTCCCAGAATTGCTTCAGAAAGTTACAAGAACTTTGAAAAAAGTGCACTGGAGGGGCTGGGGATTTAGCTCAGCGGCATAAGTGCCTGCCTTGCAAGCAGGCAGTCATGAGTTCGATCCCTGGTACCAATTAAAAAAAAAAAACAAAAGTGCACTGGAAGGAAGAGGGAGCAGTTTGAGGAGAGTTAATAGCAAAGTGTGTTTTACAATGATAATTTTTATATTTAAATATTTACTATACTTTAATCACACATATAGCATCATTTCTACTACGGTCAGAAGTTTTTAAAGAGGGGGAAATAGACTGTCTTTCAGTGGGCAGATGGCAAAGCCATATTATATAAACATCATATGGGATGAGCTATACTGCTATAGACATGTTTGAAAAATCTGCCACTGAGTAATTAAAGGAATGATTAACAGCTAGACATAAAAATATAATGAAGGCAACGAAGAAGTAATTATGCAGAGTATCTAATTCTGAAGAATAGAAACAGAATTCTACTTTTGTCTAAGGCACAAGTAGCTGCTAAAAATGAAGTCTTCTTTTAAAGTCTTTGAGTGGTAAATATGTGTGTGTGTGTGTGTGTGTGTGTGTGTATAGGAACACAAATATGCCTTGATACATATGTGCATACACGTGTGTTTGTGCACATAGGTGCATACAAAAGATTTATATTCGAGATCAATAAACAAGTACAAATTAACAATGATAAAGCAAGCCTCACATAGTGGCTCATGGCTCTAATTCCAGGACTCTTGTAGGCTGAAGCAGAAGGATACAAATTCAAATACAGGCTGGACAGCTTAGTAACTTGGCAAGACCCTTACCTCTGAATTAACAGAGAAAAAATTAAAAAGGGCTCAGGATGTAAAGGGCATGAAAAAAGAATTTAGATGTATTAACATGTACCAACTCCTTATAAGGAATAAAAACATTATGTACTTCAAGCATGTACAAAAAGTGCAATGTTAAGAAATGATTATAGAAGTATTTTTAATAACAGTAAAAATATTTAAATAAATTAAATGGCCATCAACATGGAGTGAAAAGATAAATTGTGGTATATCTATGTAGAAGAATATATATGGCAATAAAAAAATCACTAATCTACAGCTTCACAAAATAAAATGGATGAATTTTATAAATATAGGGTTGACAGAAGGAAGCCAAATACTAAAAACCACGCATAATGTCATCCTAATTACATGAAATGCAAAACTAATATATGGTTATAATTAAAAGGATGAATTGTGGGTGCGTAGCTTGTACCTCAATCAACACAATGATTTTTAAAAATCCTTACTGATGGAGACACAAGGTTGTTTATTCTTGATGGCCGTTGCCCGTGGTGGAGCAAAGTGATGTTTCTCATCTTTTGGTACTATCCCTTATCTCTATATCAATGAGACAGAACTCCAACCAAGCAACATAACAGCTAAAGCCTTATTCCAGGGTGTTTTCCCTTAAGATTTGCACACTTTACTTATGTAAGCTATACCTTCATAGAAATAATGTTGAAGTACTTTAAATAGAAAAGGGCATGGAAGGTAAAATTTGAAAAGAAATCAAGATGCCTGAATAAGGGACAAGGTATCTGCAAACCTGGTGTCCAGTGCTTCTGAGAGGTAAGCCCAGGACATCCTTCTGACCACTGCTCTGTTTCTTGAAAATTGAAAGAAAAAAAAGTTAACAAAAAGGCAATTATTAGGAAATATATATAAAAAGATATATGGTTAGACAAAAGCTGTGAAATAACAAGATATTTTATAACAATTTAGAAACTCTTCAAAATACTAAACACATTTCTATGACTCTTTGTGGACGGTTAGCACAGTTCTTTCTGGTGATTTGACTTGCTTTTAATACATGGGTATTATTTGTGATGAATCAAGTATATAATGGGTTTAAAATTTATTGTTCAGCAGAAATACATATTTTTGAGTATTTACCTATGTTCAGTTCTTGATACATCATTCATTCATTTATTGATACATTTATTGATACATCATTCATTCATTCATGGCCAATTATTCCCCAGAAGGTGTGCCAGCTGCTGAGGATACAGAAATGAACACAACAAAAACCATTTTTCCTTCATAGGATTTATATTTTGATTATGAAAGGAGTGGACAATCTACAAAAAAGCATGAATTAGTAGAACGTAATACTAATATGAGAGGCCACTGATATAGCTCAGCAGCACAGCACCCTCCTGGCCAGCGTGAGGTCCTGAGTTCGATTCCAGATCCCCCTTCACCAAAAAAATGATATGAGGTATGGAAACATTTGAAAGGTAATAAAGAGAGGGAGCCTGGAGTTCAGAAAAGGCTGCTGTGCTTATGTAGTGGTCAAAAAAATATGTGACTGAAACAATGACATGACAGTCAGTATTTCCTCACTGTGGCAAAACTCTGAAAGACAACTTAATGCCTGAAGGCTTATTCCGGTACACGGTTTCAAAGGCTTCAGTCTATGGTTAGCTAGTTTCAAGTCAGAAACATCATGTGGAAGGACATGGCCGAGGAAATCTGCTGACCTCATGGCAACCAGGAAACAGAGAAAAGAGAACCAGAAGGAGAGAATGGGGCTAGTGACAAGGTACCTCCTTCAAAATCATGCCTCCAGCAACCTTCTTCCTTCAAATGGGCCTTGTCTCTTAATAGCCCAGTCAACAATGAACTCACCAATGGGTCAGTCCATCTATGAGGTCAGTACCCTCATGATCCCAAAGCCTCTCTGGACCCTACCTCTGACCACTGCTGCACCCTGAGGACTGAGCCCTCATGACGTAACCATTTGAAGAACACCTCATATTTAATGTATAACAGACGACATTTTTATAAACAAGTGGTAGAGAAGAGGAAGCAATTCATGCAGATTCCAACTCTTCTTAGAAGCAAGCATTCCCGTTGCTGATTTGGGCACTAGGAACACAGAAATGCATGCATTTTGGGGCAGGGGAGCTCTGTCTTTGAGCCTAGTTGTGTTGGACACTGTGCTATTTCTCCTACTAGCCCTCCTCTTTCCTCCCCTATGTGGCCTAAGGGCATGGTCCTTGACCATGGTCCATGGACCTTCCATAAGAGGCTCCTGTTTGGGAGTTAGGAGATTCTTTTGGCCTTTGACTTCTAGGTGATTTGAGAAAATAAGTGCCAGTGGTCAGAGTCTCATAGGAACAAGAGTGACTTGGAAGTGTTCTTCGGTGTTTCTCTCTGTTGGACACAGTCATTTCTCTACTGAAGGTCTCACCTTGTGGCAAGCAGACCCCTTCTACAGCCAGAGCTGCTCTTTTCAGCTTCTCAGAAACCCGTCACGCTTGCAGCTTCAGATTAAGGATGCCAGCAAATTTCCCTATCACTAAATTCACAAATTTCCACTTCTCTAGTTTCCCTTAACCCTGCCACTCCTTTATTAATAATCTCTTTATTCAGATCTCTTTTCCTTTTACTCTATCCCCTTTGTATGTGTATCTGTTTTCTGCCTGAACCTCAGCTGATATAAAAGTATTTACTAATTTTTCTGAAACTCAGTTGCCTCACTGGAAAAAAAAAAAGAGGACAAAAAACACATCTACTGCTGTCCCTTAACATTATTTCAAAACCCAGTGCAATGGCATTTTTAGAGTCCTATCTCAAATCACTTAAAAAAAGAATGTAAGTTTTGAGTGGTCACCATCACTATCACATGCAAAGAGGAATAATGTATAGGCTCTCTTAAGGAGATCATTCTGCTAAGAGATGGATGTGTTCACAATCAAGATACCTAATAACATAACATAACATAACATAACATAACATAAAATATCTAACAGTTTCCATAGGTTGTCGGTTACTGAAAACTCCATAATATAAATATAAAATGCTAGCCTTCTCAGAGTCTGTCCCTGATCCATAATCCATTTCCCACCTGCCAAAACGAAAAACGCAATTGACATGTTATTCCTTTGTCTAAAATTGCTAGACAGTTGCAAGATCTTTTGAGATGTGATTTTGTCTCCTTTTGCCTTTGTGTTCCCCTTTCCTTTTTATTTCATGTTGCAACTTTGCAAAAATAATATCAAACTTTATCATGCTAACTTTTCCCTCATCTCCTGTTGTCTGGGAAAATCTCCTTTATCGATATCATATAGCTATTATATTTTATGGTTTAGCCTTGACACCATATTTTTTTCACAAGTTTTCTTCTGGATACCATTCAGGAAACTGAGATTATTACCACCTCTATCTTCATGATACAGTGGTTTAGTCTGAACATAGCATACCTCACATAATATGAAAACACTTTTAATTCATGATAGTAAGCTCCAACAGGGCAAGAAATGTATTTTTCTATGTTCCAGAAAACAAAATTGTTTACAAAAATTCTTTAAAAAACTACAGAGAGTAGAAATATTTTTCCATGTACATTTTTTCAAGATAGAAACAACATATAATTTAACTTGAACTTATAGAAATGTATACTGGAGCACTCTTAAGAAGAATAAACTCACTAAATATAGTTAAGATTTTTGCATATGCTTAAAATTTGCCTTGAAAATATTGGCAAAATGACAGTCATGCTATGCTGTTTTTAGAAATCTTACTACGCAGAATATTGGGAAAATTTCAGCTTTTTGAAGTTGAGTGGATTGACCTATTTTTCATTCATTTTAATTTTTATTTAGCAAATCAGGGAAGCATTTCATCTGATTTCTACACATTTAATAATTATAGTAGTAATAATAGTAGTAGTTATATGCATATTTTGTTGTATACTGGACTATATGAAGGTTTGATGACTACTTGACACTGTATACTGAAAACCTTTTAGATATACATAACTTACGATTTAGTGAACAGTGAATTATCAAAGTGCTAAATATTCCAGATGATGATAATGATGATGAAGTATTGAGACTACGCACTATTAAGTGAGGACTCTCTTTCAGACAGAGTATTCTATTCTTAATTGCTGTACGTCTAAACATTAGTTAGCTCATAGTAGGACAGCAAACAAGAAAAAAAATGATCAAAAAAAGATAAGTTACACAAATTCATATAGACTTATTTTCTCATTAATATTGTACTTCTCAGATGGCATTTGCTAAATGTAAAGTACTCTACGTGTAGCTACTTCTAAAAGCTGAATTCAATGCTGTACTCAAGGTCTACACTCTATATTCTACATTCTGGTTTTGCCAAAACCTCGGCTGGTAATCTATATTCATCCTTTGCACCAGTTTGACACATACTTTGTCTTAGAAGTACTGAAGACATGAATATTCCTGATTCTTGAGCATTCTCCCAAACTCAGCTTCAGTGTGTCTTTAAATTTTCTTCCAAGTAGTTACTTTTCCTAGTTTTAAAGTCCTATCCTGCAATGCTATTCTCTAATTGGAGAGGGAGAAACTGATGTATCTTTTAAAGTGTATGACTGTGTTTTCAAAGTTTTTATGGTGGTTGTGAATGATCTGAAAACATTTTTGGATTTTCAGTAGCACACTTCATAACTCCTTTTTCTCCAGTAAGTTTAATTTTATTAAGTACAACATTTTCCCAGAATTCCTACATCACTTAAACATAATGTATGAGCTCTATGCTTTGTTTCATTCAAATACTACAGATGAATATACACAGCCATAAAAGGCAGTGACATGTCACAGTTAATATCCACAAAAATTGCACTATGAGAATGTGATGAGAAATTCTGTTTCCAAAACAATACATTTTATTTGTTATAAGTAATGTTATTTTTTTAAAAAAATGTTTATTCTTGAAGGATAAGTTAAAGCATTTCTGGATGTTTTATTTTGGATTTGATAGGGGAGATTCAGCTAAGTTATTATTTTCTTAAAATGCCTATAAAAAAGGAAAATTAACTTAATCCCTAACAGGAATTATCTTTTTTACCATAAAAGTATAACCACAGAAACAGAAGCACAGGCAATCATATTAACTTATCTCCTTCTTTGCATCAATATTTATATTTTATGTATTTGCATGGTTTCTATACAGTTCCAATTTACTACGAATGCAGTAATTAATAAATTATTTATTGTTGAAAAACACAACATGAGAAGAAAGAGTATGGGATTTGTTCCATGTACAAAGAATATTCATGGAATGTGAATCAACCCTATAGACTGCTAGAAAAAGCACAACTCCACTTAGACGTGACGCACTGGGCATGATAGGACACACCTGCAATATGAAGGCTGAGAGACAGAGGTGGTGTTATAGTCAATGTTTACAAAAGAATAGATTTAATAAAGGACATATAATTTATATGATTATTTAATAACATTCACCCAAAAAGTCAAATGCAGAAGAACGCAAGAGATGTGTCCATACACCAGAAAACTAAAGAATCTGAGGGCCTGGATCCCATGGTGAAGTCCTGCATGAGTCCAGCTGAAGAACTAGAGCCCATGGTAATATCCTACACGAACCTAACCAGAGGCCTACAAGCTACAAAATATCTCATGAAAGTCTGTATCAAGCATCTGCTCTAGGAAGGCTGAAAGGTTGGTGGTGGAAGCTAGACAGTCTGTGCCAGTGGGATTAAGGATCTCCGCCAGCAGGCCAAAGGATCTGCACTAGAAACAAAAAGTATTGCTCCAGGTGAGGACCAGCCATCCTCAGGGGCAGCGAGGACCTGAGCTCTTTCGATGATGAGAACAGTTGAATCCATGTCAGGCAAACTAGTGTGACAACCTTCTCTAAGAAAATCAACAGTACAGCATCTTCCCCTCTGCTTCTCCTTTTATACTGTTGACAACAAACGTCAAATGGGCATTTCCCATCCAGAACCATACTGACTCAGTTCAGTTGGATTTTACAAATTGGCTATTAGTTAGTCCACCATAGGTGGCAATTAAAAATATAGCAAGAGCATATCTCAAAGTAAAAAAATTTAAAAAGACTGGGGGTAAGGTTCAGTGTGAAGGCTCTAAGTTCAATTGCCTGTACCCAAAGGAAAAAAGATACTGACTTTATTTGCTCAAAATACAGTATGTCAATTGTCTGTCTGTGAACCTACCAATCATTATGGGGAAAGAAGAGGATCTGAAGATTAACTTAATGAATACTTCCCCAAACATATAGATTTAGAATGTGAGAGGAGATTACTAAACATAAGAACTGTCAAGTGTATGAAAAAATAATCATTATTTGTAATAAGAGAAACATTAATCTGAACTGCATGAAAATATAATAGCTCATGTATCAGATTGCCAAATTTTTAAAAGTTTGGAAGCACATTCTGATAAGTGTGAAGCAAAAGAGAAACATGAACCTTCCTGAAAGAAAGGAAAATAGACATATGTGTATGAATTTGCTTATTTTTGTTAAGAACAATTGTATAAAAAACCAGAGAGTAACAAAAATGCTCACTGATATGGGAGGGAGTTGTTAGCATGGATACAGTAGGGATGACTAGAGACTTAAATCATATATTGTTTGTTTTTGACTTTTGAAATGTACATCTAAATGTTTATAATAAGCTTAAACAAATCATCCCATTTATGTATCAAATTAGTAACTTGAAAATGCGCACAGGCCCAGGGATTTACCTCAGAGGCATAAGTGCCTGCCTGGCAAGTATGAGGTTCTGAGTTTGATCCCTGGTACCAAAAAAATAAAGAAAAGAAAATGTGCACATAGAGGATTCTTTGTAGTGTTATCTAAACACTCTGACAATATTCTTAGTGAGACACAGTCTAAGAAATAAAAGTTCAGTTAAATATGTTTATATTTATTCATCTAGGCTGTATATCAATGTTTATTAGAAGAGCTCTTCAATTTTTCTGTATATCTGAAATTATCCACCATAAAATGCCATATATAAATTATGACCTTTACCTTAGTCAAAAGGTTTTCAACCATTTTGACCTATCTAACAAAGTAAATATTTTATTAAAAATTAAAATATTTTCATACCCTAAAACATAGAAGAAAATAAACTTTGGAAACTACTTTATGTCTTAGATAATACAAAATTATTTAAACTAGACAATGAGTAATCATTTTAAAAAGCCTTTTTGTGTAAATTCAAAAAATAAAAAAATTTGCCTTCAATGAAGAGCTTAATTAACATAAAGGAAAAATATATTTGCATCATTAAAGGTAATAAAATTCTAATATTCAGATAATGAGCACCTAATAATTAACAAATAGTTTCCACAGGAAAATGATCAAAGAATGAAACAATTGACACAATGTAAAACTCAAAAGCCTCTCAAGATGATCAGATCTTAGAGACACGTTAATTAAACCATGACATAACTCCTAACCCCTTTTAGATTCACAAGTGGTAGAAGGATGTGGGGACCTAACACAACCTACCACCCAAATAAGTGTCAGCTGGTAAAATCCTTCCAGAGAGCATACCATGAAATAACATGCTAATTTCACTCCAGCTTTTAGTCACAAAGATGTTTCTCATGTAGGGTGTGTGTTTAAGTACCTCCCTTATATCAAAACAATAAATATGCCACTAAGTAACAATGTGAAACATCTATTATTAAAATATTGAAATACACACATACTATTTAATTAATCTGCCCAGAGAGATTTCCAGGAAACCCAATAGTAACACTGGCGTCTGTTCTGATTGGATAGGGTCTTACTAGATTTAAATATTTTAATACCATTCTTGATAGCAGCATTCTTAGTAATACCAGGAACTTGGGTGAAATCTGGGTGCCCATCATCAAGAGAAGGAATATATAATAAATACAGTGTAGCATTATGCAGCAGTTAGAAGTAGTGTGTTAACTCATGTATCAAACTAGCTGTTGTGTGAGTGTAGTACAAAACTGTTGACCTGCCGAAGAAAATTTCTATTTTTCTCAGTGTTTTGCTATTTTGATATAAACTTATATGCCTAACAGAGCTTGTTCCAGTCTAAACTTCTACTAGCAACTTTTGAAAAATAACTCATATTTATTTAAACTTTAGTTATATCCAATGTAAAGTTATTTAAATTTTAACTATGAAGTCTGATAAAATATATCAACTTATTTCAAATTTAAAATTATTTAAATTTTGGTTATATCAAATATGCTAGGAAAGGACAATTTTGCTTGTGAAAGAGGCAGGTGACTGTATTTTTAGCAGGTTCAGAGGCCTGGCATTCATAGTCAGATGGGAAGAAAAGCAACAGTAAGTAGACTTCAATTGTCAGATTATAAGAAGAGACTGTTTCTAGTCATTCTTATCTTATACAATGTGGTGGATATGATAAAATAAGTTTTTTATATAATTTAAAGTCAATTTCTATTAAAAGAAAAAATATTACAGATGCAATGTATGTTTACAACATTTATTAAGAGCATAGGTTTAATCTTAAGGAATCAAATCCTGGCTATTGGGACTTTCCCGCACATAGCCAGCATGGGTGGGGAAAAACAGCCAGTCCAGCCCTGACATGCATGCAGGCTGACATCAAGACTTTCCTATGGGTAGCCAGTGTGAGCCAGGAGAACCAGCCAGCAATGCCTTGGAGAAGTTGCAATTGTCTAGACAAGCCTGCCCTGTACCCCATCATCTCCTAGGGAACCTGGGTTAGGAGAAACTCAGGTGCCTGATCTATACCCCTACACTGTGAATGGGTAGCCAACATGAGAGGCACCTGGGACTCCACAACCCACTCGTCTGGAGGAACCCAAGACAATGTCAAGAGGAAGGAGCAAAAGTCAATCTCTGGCCTCCAGCTCAAAGAGAACAAGTCCACAAGACATGAACATGGAAGAAAACAGAAGTTGCACACCAGAAATTTCTGGAATGATGGCAGCTAAAGTAAGGAAACTACTTCATGGGGCTGTCAAAGAAATCATATCAGAAATAATATCACAGGAAAGAAGAAATGACAAACATAATAAAATGGTTGTTAAGCTTATTTATAGAAGATGTAATAAAATAAAAAAGGAACTTAGGAGAATGAAGGAAACTTTGAATGAACAATATAGAGAATTGGAATGCATGAAACAGACTCCAAGGGATACCCAGGAAATTAAAAACTCCATTGAAAGCTGACAAAACCATTTGAAAGAAGCTAAAGATAGGCTTTCAGACCTTGAAGACAAGAATGTAGCTAGTGATCATAAAAGGAAGGATCTCTTAAAAAATAACAAGGAACCAGGAGGTAGAAATTCAATGGCTGCAAGATGACTCAAAGAAAAATAATTTAACAAGAATAGGTGTCAGTGAAAAGGCAGAGATCAAAACAAATGACATAAAGAGACCATTTACAGAAGTAATAGAACAGAACTTCCCAAGCATGGGAAAAAGAGCAGACATACAGATAAGTAGGGCATATAAAATTCCAACTAGCCATTTCCAAAATGAATCTACACCCTGATGTGCAATAACAAGATCCCAGAAATTCAGCACAAGAACAAAAGTTAGAGAAAAGAAATGGATCACCTATAAAGAAAAACTCACTGGAATTATGACAGACTTCTCAACACAAACCATCAAGTTGAGAAGAGCTCGGAGTGAAGTATTTCAAGTCCTGAAAGAAAACAACTTCTATCCCAGATCAATATACTCTGCAAAAGTATCTTTCAAAAATAATGGAGAGCCCACAGGGAACATCGTGCAGACCTGCAGCTGAGAGGCAGAGCTGCTCAGGAGGGCTAGGCCTGCCCTTTGCCCGCAGGGAACAGTGCAGGGACCAGTGGCAGAGGGCCTGAGGTGCCTGGGTCTGCCACTGCTACACCCACCACTCATCCAGGAACATCTAGGAAGTCTGCCAAAGGCCTAAGCTGACTGGGACCACATCTGCTGACCAGCCCTTATATCGGGAACATTGGACTGCAGTGGACTACCATGCTATCTCAATGACAGGCTCAGGAACCCCTCATCCAAACAGAAGACCTCATTCATCTTCAGTCAGCGTGATGAGTTTGCCCCATAAAATAGAGGTCGCAGTGGGTAAATAGGGGTGGAAGTGAAACTCCCTCCAAGTGTAAGACCTTGGCTAACCTGGCAAGAGAGTGGGTAACCCCCTTCCCCCACACAGAAAACATCAGACAAGTTGAGGAGTGCGCCAGTATTGCCCCACCCCAATTTGACAGGATTGCAGATAGCAATCATGAAAGGGTAGAAATAATAAAAACAAAGCAGCATGAAACAACAATCCAGAAGCTTCAAGATGATGCCAGGAGATACAATGTTAGAGTAATAGGCATTAGTGAGGAGGCAGGAGAAAATGCAAAGGATATACCTAAGCTGTTCACAGAAGTAATGGCAGAAAATTTCCCAAACATGGGAGAAAATTCAGATATACAAATAAGTGAGGCATATAGAATGCCACACAGTGATAACCAACATAAACCTACATCCAGACATATAATAATTAAGATCGTAGACATACAGCATAAAAACAGAATACTAAAAGCCATTAGAGAAAAGACACAACTCACCTACCAAGGAAAGCCTATTACAATCACAGAAGACTTCTCAGCACAAACCTTCAAGTTAAGATGTGCTTGGAGTGAAGTATTTCAAGCCCTAAAAGAAAACAACTTTCAACCCAGACTGATGTACCCAGCAAAACTGTCTTTCAAATTTAATCGAGAAAAAGATACTTCCATGACAAAGAACAACTAAAGAAATTCATATCCACCAAACCAACCTTAGAAAGAGTGCTGAAGAACATCCTAGGTAGAGATAAAAATGACCACAATCTCCAGAACAACAACAGAAAGAAATCACCAGTCTGGGCAAGAAAGTAAAACAAGGGAGAAAAGCAGGAAACTAACAACAGTAACACAACATGGCAAAGTCAAGCCAGTACATATCAGTAATATCCACAAATGTAAATGGCCTCAATTCACAGATCAAAAGAAGTAAGTTGACAGAATGGATTGAGAAACAGGATCCCACAATATGCTGTATACAAGAAACGCATCTGACTCAAAAAGAAACGCATAGATTAAAAGTCAAAGGATGGAAAACAGTATTCCATGCAACAGGAACCCAGAAAAAAGCAGAGGTAACTATTCTATTTGCAGAGAAGACTTGATGCCTATACTCCTTAACCTCTTCAATGAAATTGAAAAGAAAGAAATCTTCCCTAATTCATTCCTGGAGGAAAATACTACTCTGATACC
>PVJX010007112.1:0-73007 GCA_004027295.1 Dolichotis patagonum | reverse complement strand
CTATTACAAATTGTGCTGCTATAAACATGGGTGCACATAAATCACTGTGGTACGATGTTTTCAGTTCTTCTGGAAATATGCCTAGAAGCGGAATAGCTGGGTCAAATGGGACTTCCATACCCAGTTTTTTGAGGTAATTCCTCTTTTTTTCCCATTCCCCCCTTCCCTTCAACTCTTCTTCCCCTCTCCATTTATGAAAGATTTATTTTTTTATTTTGAAGAGAATAAAACCAAATGAGACAAAACAAAATAGTCAATCAAAACAAGAGGATAAACATGGTACATGACTTAAAAACAAAATACAAGGAGATCAACAATAGCTACCACAATACCTCTGTTATATTCAGAAGAATTGCCCATATCATCAGGCATAATAATATCAAACAAAACAGTACAGAACAAAATCAATAAAAACAAAACACTGGCGACATTATAGGACTTCTAAAGAAGATAATAGTCAAACTAGAATGGGTATCGTAGTGTATTTTGTCATCTTCATAGTAGTTGCCTACACCCTCAGACTTGATACTATCAAACAAAACAGAATAGTATAAAATCAGTCAAAACAAAACAGTGAAAGCAATACAGGGCTTCAAATCAAGCTAACAACATAAAAAATGGTTACCATAATATATCTCTCTATCTTTGGAATAGCTGTCCATGCAATCAAATCTAATACAAGTAGACAAACTGGGACAGAATATAATCAAACTAAACAGAACAAAGAAAACAATATGGGTTTCAAATTATGATAATAGATTAACGATGGCCGCTGCCTTTCCTTTTTAGAAAATTCCTCCCCTTTATGAAAGATTTATTTTCATTTTTCCCCTCCCATTGTTTTTAAATCTCTTTTTCCTTTCTTTCCTCCATTCTCCCTCTCTTTTCCCTCTTCCCATCTGAACCTGTTCTCTACTTTCCAATATGCATCCTCCATTTTGCTATTTATTTACCCTTTGAATTTCTCACACCTCAGAAACAATATGATGTTTAAGCTCGTGTTTCTGATTTCTTTCACTTAACCTTATGGTCTTGCTGTTGGGTGGGCATGTTGGTGCATGCCTTTAAACCCAGCACTGGGGGGAATTGTTGCAAATTTGAGACCAGCTGGACTACAAGACCAGCTCAAGGCCAGCCTGAACTGCATAATGAAACCCTGTCTCAAAAAAAAAAAAACCTCAAAAAACCAAAAACAAACATCATGGTCTTGAGATACATACCTTTACCTAAAAATGACTCAAGTTTACCCTTTTTTACAGCCGTGTAGCACTCCATGGTATATAAATATACATTATCTTTATCCATTTGTCTGTTAAGGGGCATATGGGCTCTTTACAAATTTTAGCTAGTATAAATTATGCTGCTACAAACATGCTTATGCATATATCACTGTCATATGATGCTTTTAATTCTTTCAAGGAGATACCTAGAAGGGGAAGATCTGGGTTAAATGGAACCTCCAGTTTTAGTCTTGTGAGGAATCTGCACATTGATTTCCACAGTAGTTGAATCATTTTACATTCCCAACCAGAGTGGAGAAATGTCCTTTTTGTCTGTATCCTCACCAGCATTTGTTACCAGTTGGTTTCTTGGTGATAGTCATTCTTTATGGAGTGAGAAGGACTTTGTGTTGTTTTACTTTGGATTTCTAAAGTATTCAGTGGTGTTAAACATTTTTAATAGTTATTTGCTTCATTTACTTCTTTAAGAAGTGTCTATTCATTTCAGAGGCACATTTTTGAATTGGCTCTTTAAATTTTGGCAGTCTGCTTTTCTAAAATTCTGCATATATCCTAGTTATTAGTCCTTTGTCTGAGGAATAGCTGGAAAAATTTTTTTCCCATTCTTTATTGTCTCTTCACTCTGTTGGTTCTTTCTTTTGCTGTGCTACAACTGTTTAATTTGATATGCTCCCAGTTGTTGATTCCTTGTAGTATTCCTGTGCAATCAGAGTTGTTGGTATGAAGTCTTTTCCTACAATTATGTCTTCAAGAATTTTACCTAATTTATCATCCAGCCAATTGTTTCTATTTTAATATTTAGATCTTTGATCCATTTCATTTTAGTTTTATACACAGTGATAAATATGGCACTATGTTCAGTCTTTTTTGTGTAGAAAGTCAATTTTCACAGCACCACTTGTTTAAGAGGCTGTCTTTCTTCCAGTGAAGGTTTTTGTTCCCTTTGTTAAAGATAGGGAAGCTGAGTGTACTTGGAATTGTTTCTGTATCTTCTCTCTCTTTTTATACCAGGAATCGAACTCAAGACCTTGTGCTTGCCAAGCAGGCACTTATGTTGCTGAGCTATATTCCTGGCCCTGATATTGCTCCAATGATTGTTAGGTCTGTTTCTTTGCCAGTGCCATGCTGTTTGTATCACAGTAAGTTTGTAGTATATCTTCAGAGAAGGGATTGTGATGCCAACTGCCTTGCCTTTGCTGTCCAGAATTGCTTTTGCTATCCTAGGTTTCTTCTGGATCCAAGTGAATTTTAGGAGTGTTTTCTCTAATTCTGTGAGGTATGGTATTGAGATTTCAATTGGAATGTTTTGGCACTAAGGCCATTTTTGCTATATTGGTTCTGCCTGTCCAAGAATAAGGTATATATTTCTATTTTCTGATATCTTTTTTGTTTGCTGTTTTCAGAGTACTGTACTTTTCCATGTAAAGGTGTTTTCATTTCTTTTGTTACACTCATTCCTAAGTATTTCATGCTCTTGATGAGAATGTTTGAAGTATGGTTCCCTTGGTTTATTTCTCAGTGAGTTTGTTATTCATGCATAGGACTGATGTTGACTTTTGAGTGTGGATGTTGTATTTTGCTATGGTACCAAATTTGGCCCTTAATTATCAGTCTTTGGTCTTCTATGTCAAATATTGTGCCATTAGTAAATGATCATAATGTAACTTTTTCCTTTCCTTTTCCTTATTCCTTTTGTTTCTTTCCCTTGCCTAATTGCCCTGGTACACATTTTCAGAATGATATTGAACAGGAGTGTTCATAGTGAGCATCTTTCTCTAGCTTGTGATTTTAGACTGAAAATTTCAGTTTTTGATTATTTAATATAATATTGGCTGTTGGTTTACAATAGATAACTTTTATCAGATTGCAATAAAGACCTTCTATTCCAATTTTCTTTTTTTTTCTTTTCTTGGTCTTTTTGAGAGAGGATCTGACTGTGCCATTCAGGCTGGCCTTGAATTCACTTTGTAGCCCTCAAACTCACAGCAATCCACCTGCCTCAGCCTCCTGAGTGCTGGGGTTACAGGTGTGTGCCAGTACAGCCTGCCCTTCTATTCCAATTTTCTGTATGGTTTTATCATGAATATGTGTTGGACTCCAATAAGCTTTTTCTACATCTGTGGAGATGACCATGTGGTTGTATTGTTTCTATTAATATAGTCTATTACATTTATTGCTTTGCCTATGTTCAACCATTCCTGGATCCCTGGGATGACTCCTATCTGGTTGTGCTGTATTATCTTTTTGATGATTTCCTGAATTCTGCTTGCCAATATCTTATTGAGGATTTTGACGTATGTATTTATTAAGGAGTTTGTCTTGTAGTTCTTTTTTGGTTGGATCCTTCTCTGGCATTGGTATTAGGGTAGTGCTTCCTTTCAGGAATGTATTTCAGAGTATTGCTTCCCTTTCAATTTCATTAAAGAGTTTGAGGAATATTGGTGTTAGATCTCTAAATTTCTTGTAGAATTCAACATTAAATCCATTATAACCTGAGATTTTCTATGTTTTTATATTCAGTTTCATTGAGTGGATTACCTAGATTTTTTAATATCTTCTTGATTCAGATTTGGTATTTTGTATGTATCTAAGAATCTGTCCCCTTCTGACTTTCTAATCTTATTAGCATACAAGTTCTTACATACTGATGATCTTCTGGATTTTATTTCTAATTGCTTGGATTTCTCTCCCTCTTTCTTGTTTTCTTTTTTCTTCATCTTGATAAGGTGGCTAAGGCTTTGTTTATTTTATTTAACCTTTTAAAGAATCAACTGTTCAATTCATTGATTTTTTTATTTTTTCTTGTCTCAATTGCATTATTTTCTGCTTTGACATTTGAATTTCCTTCCTTGTGCAATTTTTGGGTTTAACTTGCTATTCTTTTCCTAGAAGCTTTTCAACATTAGATTGTTTATTTGAGCTTGTTCTGTTTTTCTGATATGGGAATTCATTGCTTTAAATTTCCCTCATAAGACTGCTTTCATTATGTCCCACAAGTTCATGTCTTACAGGCATTACCATACAATTGTAGAAAATGTCTAATTTTTCTTTAATTTTGTACGTGACTCACCAATTGTTCGGGAGTACATTATTTAATTTCCATGGGTTTTATGGCTTCTTTTTCCACTTATTTCCAATTCCATTACATTATGATCTGATAACACACATGGGATAATTTCTATTCCTTTGCAATCACTTGAGCATGTTCTACGAGATAGTATGTAGTCTTTTTTGCAGAAAGTACCATGTGCCGCTGAGAACAATGTGCTTTCTGTCGTGGAGCACTCTGCGGATATCAACTAAGTGTATGTGGTCAAAGGTTTGGTTCAGCTCTGATATTTCTTTGTTTATTTTTTTTCTCATTGATCTATTTGTGACAGTAAAGTCCCTCAATATATGTATTAGTGCTTATCTGATTTTTCAAGTTCCTTAGTGTTTTACATGCAGTGGTACCTTAGGTCATGAACTTAATTCATTCCATGTTTCTGGAAAAGATGGCCACATTCATGTTCAGGTGGTAACATTGGCCAGAGTCATGTTCATCACTCAATACAGAATTTTTAAATAAATAAATTAATAAATAAAATAAACAAATGTTTTCCAAATGCTTCTCTTTGCAGAGAAGAGAAACAAACCAAAAGCATTCATGAAACAAAGTACCACTGTAGTTTGTTGCACTGGCATTTGGTGCATATCTATTTATAATTATCTCTTTGTCTTGGATTTTTTCCTCAACAAGTATTTAGTGTTCTTCTTTGTCTCTTGTAATCTGTCTTGACTTAAAATCTTTTGTCTGCAAATAAAAGAGCTATACCTGCTTTTCTCTTGCTTGCTGTTGCATGGAGTATTGTTTTCCATTCTCGATTTGCAGTCTACGAATTTCCTTTTGAGTTAAATGTATTTATTGTATTGTTGGATCTCATTTCTTGATCCATGCTGTCAATCTGATTATTTTACTTGGTGAATGAAGATGATTCAAATTGAGGATTATAACTGTTAGGTATTGAGTTATCCTTGTCAGTTTAATAGTTCTCTGGTTTTTATTCCTTTTTTTTCCCTTCTAGTCAATTGCTTGCCTTGCTCAATGGATTCGTTCCATTGGTAATCTTGGAATTGTCTTCAATGTCTTTTTTTAGGATACCCTTCAGAACTTTTTGGAGTGCTAGTTTGGTAGTCACCTAGGAGAAATGTTAAACAGTTCTTTTTATTTTTTCCCATGGGCTCTTCCTATGTTGCCCAAGCTACTCTAAACTCCTGGGCACAAGTGATCTTCTTGGCTCAGCCTCCAAAGTAGCTGTGGTTACAGAGATTTTCCACTCTCAGGTAACTTTTTAAAAAATATTGTTTTACATCCATGCTGAGTATACGTATTTCTTCTCACAAAGGTAGTTTAAGTTGTGCATAATCTTTTTTTGGGGGCAGGAAGGATTTTTGAGACAGGGTGTCACTATGCAATTCAGGCTGGCCTTTAACTTGCTTTGTACCCCATGCTGGCCTTGAACTCACAGTGATCCTCCTGCCTCAGCCTCCCAAGTGCTGGGATTACAGATAGGCACTACCACATCCAGCTAAATGATGCATTATCTTTTGTATCTTGACTGCTGCACTCATTCATGAGGATTATTTTTCTCACTTCTACCCAGGAGCTGTTTTTCACATCAGTAAATGTGCATCTACAATATTTACTTATTTATTCAGTGTAGGGATCAAACCCAGGGCCTCATTCTTGCTAGGTTAAGTGCTCTACCACTGAACTATACAGAAAGCCCTGCAGCATCCTTTTAAATGGTTAGTGAATGTTTGTTTGATGTCTCAGTGTGAATCTTTGTATCGATGCACATGACATTTAGGTTATTTTCCACTTTATACTGTAATATTATTACTGTTAGTCTTGTATTTCTTTTTCAGGTTTTTCTTTAATGTCTGTTTGTTTTAGACAGGGTCTCACTGTGTAGCCCATGCTGGTGTCAAACTTGTGATACACTTGTCTCAGCCTCCCAAGTGCCACATCTGTAGTTTTAAGAATGTCCTTGTACCCTCGCTTATTTTTAAATGATAGGTTAGTGTAATGAGATAATAATTTGATTTTAAGGTTTACTAATTTTTTAAAGCATGACATTGGTTTATTTATTTTCTTTTTTAGGTATTAAATTATTTATTAACAGAAGGCTTACAGATGGATTTCTTCTTGGATGCACGCACAGTGCAGCCGCCGTGTCCAGTAGTCTGCTCAGGAACCAGTCTGGGATCTCACACTGGCGTGGATTCTGCGTGACAGTGACCACGTGCTCCACCGCATCCTCGGTGAGCTCTCCAGCCCCCTTGCTGAGGTCGATGTCTGCTTTCCTCAGCACCACACCCTCCATGGCGGTGATGCAAAGGCTGTTTTCCGCCAACCATCGATATTGGTGTTGAGTACTCGCAGAATGTGCTGGAACTTCCCAGGAATCACTGGAGACAGCGGCAGCAGGAATGGTGGCGTGAAGGCTTCCCGTGGGAGACACAGCACTGGTTTCTTACCCAGGTGCCTCGGAGACGCTGGTGAGGAGCCTGGATTTGTTGTATTGTTGAAAGATGTGACTGATCTAAGTGAGGAAATATATCCATGTTGCAAGACATTCAAGTAAATGGGTTTGAATTTTGATTCAAATGTATTTTTTATTTGAATGTGGAAAAAAAATCCTTCCTACTCTGTAAAAGAGCAACTTGGGTAAAAAAATTCGGCAAGGAAGTTCAAGCTTCCCTTAGCAATGCATTTCTCACTTCCTTTCTTGTCCCAAACTAGAAAACATTTAAAGGACATGGGCCTATTTGAAAGGGTTTCAATTTTAGAATAGGGTGCAAAGAAAGAGCCAGCTCAGTATTCAGCCGAAATGAATGGTAAAAATAATTCCCCTCTAAATTCATCCATCCCCAAATTATCTCTGCAGGTTTGTATGGACTAAACTTACCCTGGTTGTGTTATTCATCTTTCCACACTGTGGCAAAATAGCCATGAGAAGCCAACTTAAATGAAATGTTTGTTCTGGCTTTAGAAGTACCAGTCTATGATCATCCCTCTCATTGCCATAGGATGTCCTAGACTAGGAAAGTCAGTAGTGGAGTTTTATTCACACTTAATATTATTTTTCCACTCCCATTTCTTAATTTTCTAAAAACAGTATTTTTCTGAGACTTGAAGCAAAGGGAAAGTTTGGCTATCAGTTACTACAACCTCTACATTTTATAGATTAGGAAGTAGGTGGAGAACACATGGTTTATATTTCATTCTAATCTTTGTTTTCTTTTTACCGAAAAGGTTTACTTCAATTCTCAGTTTGTGTGAATGTTTTGGAAAAGGGTTGTTCCCCTAGAAACTCCCAAGGATAAAGCCTCTTGGTAATACTTCAACTTAAAGGCCTAACTGTTCACCTCCCCTTGCTTAATTCCCTATACTTTTCTGTAGATTTAACATTTCTTACTCAATTCCTTCCTGTTTCAGAGAAACAAACACCCTGATTCCTTTGGAACGGCAACCTTTTCAACCATTCTCTTTCCCTACTTTTTGTTTCATAACTTTTTGAAAAGCAATCCACACTAACTGAACATAAAGTAGAGGATAGTGAGCTAAATAGCATTTCTGGCCCAGCAATAATAAATATGAGCCCCCTGGAAATAAGAAAGCATAAAGAATATAGTAATTAGCCTAAACCAAATGTGCAAAGCTTTTATGATGCAGAAATTTAAAACTCTAACTAATGATAAGAAAATTTGAAGATACAAAGTTCATAGACAGAACAGCTTAACATGTGTAAAGATAACAGTTCTTACTGAGTTGTCAGGCTATTCAAAGCTATTCCAATAAGGAAAATCTAATAAGGTCTCTCTCTCTATACACTCAATAGCTGACTCTAGAATTTTCTTCAAAAGCTAATGTATAAAATAACTAAAAATTAGTTTTAAAAAGAGCAACGGCAGTCAAAGGTGCTGGCCTCCACTTATTAATATTAGGCTTGTTACAGAGGCTTATAATAAGTAGTGTGTTGTAGTCATGGGTTGTACAGAGAACAATTAGAATCAGGACACGAAGTTTATAATATTATTTTTATGATGATCACCCAGAGGTAACACAAGAAAATGCAGGAAATCTATCCACAACACCGAAGACATAGAATATTTAGTTAAGGGCATAAATCCCACAGCAATGTCCCACATGAGTCCAGATGAAAACCCAGAGCTCATGACATTGCCTCCCAAGAGTCCAACTGGAGGCCTGGAGCCCACAAGAAGGATTCACACCAGTCTATTTTACAGATCCATGCTGGGAAGGCCCAAAGGTCAGTAGTGGAAACTAAGAAGTCTATGCCAGCGGGGTGAAGGAGCTGTGCTGGTAGGTTGAGGGTTCTGTGCTGGAGCCGAGAAGTCACACTCACAACAAAGACCTGGGCTGACCTGAAAAGCACCACAGCCATCCTCAGCAAAACAGAGGCCCAAAGCTCCTCCAATGACAAACACAGTTGAGTACATGCCAGGAAGCCAGTGGGACGAGTTCATCCTGGAGACCAAGCGGCACACGTCTTCCCCTCCAGAGCCAGGAAGCAATGCTCGATGTGAGGACCAGAGCTTCTCCAGGAGAACCTAATGGCTCAAATAGCAACTTGTAGGAGACCTCACAATGCCTCAATGCACCAATGCCTCAATGCCCTTCCTTCTCCTCCATGACTCCATTTATGCTGGCAACTTTCCTCAGATGAAACATCTATGCTCAGCAGCATGGAGATGTAATTCAGCTGGCGTTAAGTTGACCATCAGTTTTTAATCCAAAACATAGTGTGAACAAAAACTCCATGCAAGAAAGAGATCCAATGTAACATGCAACATGAGACACACACCACATGCATTGGTCTATCTGTGTAACGTCCTGCCTATGAAAGAGATGGCATCACATGTCAGTAAAGAGAGGATGACTGTGCTTCCTGAGTGCCGTGATGCGTGCATCTTTCCGTCTGGCCAGCTCTTCCTCCAAGAAAGCCAGCTCAGAACAAGCTGACCATAGACAGAAGATAATTGGAAAGCACAGAATGAAAACAAGTATGGTTGTGAGAGTGAGAAAATACTTAACATCAGTCATAAGTACACAGCTACTGAGAAGCCCAGTGATAAACAGAAAAGCACAGGGCTCCGGAAACCAGGAATCTTAGGATATTCCTGGTAATAATGGGGTAGCTACCCCATTAAAAGCCAGTGTAGGTTATGCATTTATATTGTCTAGGTGTGTTGTTTTATTGTATAATGAAAGGCTTAAACTGATGTTAAGCCGTATGATTCTCCTGACTTTTTTAGTTGTTATAATTCCTAGATTTATCAGTTTGCGTTATAGCTCTTGTTAAGACACATACATTCTATAAATATTTTAAAGTGAGTTATTAGTAAATGAATTTAATCATCATGAAATTTTATTCTCCAAATGTCATTACATTTTTAATTTTTTTCTAATAATTTTTGTAATTAAATCATTTGTTCCTGAAGAGAGAAAAGCATGGAGTTTTAGCAAATATAAATGAAAACACTCAAGTATTATGTAGAAAAGATGAAATTGGATCCCTACTAATACTATATACAAAAGTGAAACTCAGAGGGATTAAAGACCAATTGGGATAACAAAATTAAATCATTTATAGAAAAATGGGCAAATATTATGACAATTGTGAAAGAACCTGGCAAATGATACCCCCAAAGCACAAGCCACAATAATAAATTCCGGTGTGTGTGTGTGTGTGTGTGTGTGTGTGTGTATGTGTGGGTCTGGCATTCTTCACATATGCCAGGAAAGTTCTGTCCCACTGAGTTTTAACCTCAGCCCTTGATGGGTTTTAATATATCAGAATTACAGATTTTTAGTTCAACAAAATATTCAATGATCAAAGATGAGAGAGTGTTGATGGAATGAAGAAATCAATGTTTCTTGAGATGGGGTCTCACTATGTAGTACAGGCTAGCCTTGAACTGGCAGTCTTCCTGCCTCAGCCTCACAAGTGGTGGGATTACTGGCATGTGGTACAGAACCCAGGGAGAATCTGCAGTTTAGTTCAGATGTTCAGAGAAGATCATACACACAGAGAAGCGGTAGAAAAATGGGCAAAGATGTGAGAAATCTTTTACTAAAGGGGAAACAAACAATTAGTAGGTGCATGAAGAGGTGATCAAACTCACTAGTGCTCAAACTCTAAAGAAAACAACAATAAAGCAGCTCATCAGCTGGCAGGAATTATAATACTGCTAGCAAGAACGCAGGTGAACGAAACTCTCATGCACAGGAGAGAGGAGTACAATTGGTCAGTTTGCTCTGAGGAGAGATTTGGAAATGGTTAATGAAATTAAGTGTACAGTCTACCATGCTTTAACAATTCTCATTCTGGATACAGATCCTGAAAAATCTGTCCCTCAGGTCTACGGAGGGACATGTATGAGACTGACCAATGAAAAAGTTACTTTCAATAATTTTTTGTATTAACAAGAAGTTGGAGGCCATTTAGCTACTCATCATTAATAAAATGGGTAAGTATAATAGTGTGTACACCCCTCCCCACCCCCTGTACTAGGCAGCTGTTAGAAGCTAGAAGTAAAATATAGATATGGTAACCCAGGTAGATTTTAAGAACATAAAAGTAATAAAAAGCAAAGGAGAATGGGCTCTGTAGCAAAATATTTTGTAAAGTTAAATCATAGTACACAAAGCAGTATTGTTTGTCTTTCAAGGGTATTTACGTACTTAATGACATTTATTTAGTACATATGAGAAAAATGCGAGTGCACATTGAGATGTCAGGAAAAATGTGAGGTCGTGATGGAAACATGGTGATGTTGTGTCTTAAATCATGTGATAAACCCAACTCAGCACCTGGGGAAACACAATCACTCACCTATAAAACATTTATTCATTCACTGAATACTTATTAAACAACAGATGGTGTGTAAAGCACATACTACTGAAGTCCAACCACATAGAAATAATCACACTTGCTATTTTTTAACAATGGTGCTCTTTCTTTACTTTCCCTTCTTTCATTTTTGAAATCTGGACTAGTAAAAATTGTGTTTCTGCTGAAATTTTTTTCCCCTTTCAAATAACATCTTTCCTAATACTGCAAAACTCACTGAGTTGTGATCTTAAATACACCACCAAACATCGTCTGTTTCTCTCTTACCTCAAGACAAGTTCTTCACATTGTTTACCAAAGCAACTTTCTTATTTATTTCTCCATCTCAAGCAGTTGCCTTTGTTTTACCCTTTTTTAAAAAAAAAGTTGTGTTTTAAAAGGTCAACAATGATTTCTTTATTCTAATCCAATAGTAATTTCTCCCGGTTAAGATCAATAAGTATTTATTGTATACTTTGTATATTGTGTGATGCCAGGATCTGTGTTCAGTACTAAGAAAACAAGATAATTCCAGTGTAGTCTCTGAGATCAGGAGATCACACAGCAACTATAAAATAGATATACAAATGAATAATCTTTTTGTTTAAATACTGCTTTTTATTTAAACTATGCTACTGGTGCCACAATATCTAATTTGTTCCATGCTGTATATTTTCTGATTAATACATAAAATTGTACATATTTATAGGCTACCACATCATATTTCTGCATAGGCATAAATTGTGTAATGTTCAAATCAGGGTAAGCATGTCTACCTTTTCATAAAAAGTCCTGTCTTCTAGCTTTTTTGAAATAACCAGTACTCTACATTATCACTGGAGATGGAAAATCTTAACACGATCTAATTACAGGGATAAGGTGGGTCTAGGTTGCCACTGGAGCTCAAGGAGAAGATTGAATTCAGGGAGATTTTTGGAGACTCTGCCGTCTGAATGTTGTTGAAGGGGAGAGCAATTAAATAAGATTCACACACTCTAGACAATTGACTGCCATCCTTAGTTGTACATTTGAGATTTAAAATTACTCATATCTGGGCCCCGCAGCAGACTGAGGAAGCCACACATCTGGAGAATGAAGTTGGAGATCCCTCTGTGGTTTAAGGAGCAGCTGCATCTTAGATCTAGAACAGTAGAATGGAGAAAGAAGAATAAGGGTGTGTGGGGGGCCGGCTGGGTATTTAGTACCTGAGTTTCCACTGTCAGAGATCCTGGCTCCAAATGAGGTTCTTAACTACTTTTTATTACTGCTTCCACATAACTGAGGTGAGCTTGGTCAGGACACCTCAGACTACGCTGTAGTTAAACAAACACATATTACAGTGACAACAACAAGGTTTCGTTTTTGGTTAGTTTACTTCCATTGAGTGTTGTCGGGTAGGCAAAGCCAGTTGCTCTGCCAGTGGAAAGGAAAAAAAGGACTTGCACAATAATTTTATAGGCTTCCACAGGGAAGTGATGCATGACACATCTGCTCACATGTAGAGGGCACATCTAGCAGCATAGGAGTGGGCTATGTTCCTCCGTCGTGCACCTGAAAGAGGATTGGAATATTTGTAAAATAGCTATCACTAAACGATGTGAAATCAAATTAAACTGAATTGGCAAAAAGGCAGCCAGATATGTTCATCTCAGGCCTCACACTATCATGTGACCTGTGAGAACTGATTGCACTGTATTGGTGTCCACAAGGATCTCCCCAGGGGAACTGAATGCCATCGCTTACATTCTTACATCTATTCTCCCACTTTCAATTTCTTAACCCACTGTAGCCTTGCCAGGAAAGTAAGGGTAGTGTGTTTAAGGTTTCACTCTTTTCCGTGTATTTTCAGATGGAAACTTTCACACTCAGGCAATAAAGTGGATGTCACAATGACTTTCTGAACCAAGCAGTGAGGGCTGGGGATTTAGCTCAGTGGTTTAAGTGCCTGCCTGGCAAGCGTGAGGTCATGAGTTCAATCCCTGGTACCAAAAACAAAACAAAACAAAACAAAAAACAAACAAACAAACAAAAAAACCAAGCAGTGTATATACCCAGGAGGCATTTCTCCTTTTCTCCTTGTGGCTCTGCCCTAGATGAGGATGATTGACAAGGCCAGTTGACTCACAGCAGCTTCCGGCAATCTTGGTTTCCTTTGGTTATAAATTCAAACATTTCCTTCATTCTTCATGGTTTCTAAGAACTTACTCAAAAGTAGTTTCAAGTAATTCTCAAATCAAATCTACAGTGAAGGAATTATTCAACCTTATATTACTGATGAAGATAATGTGATTTAGAGGTGAGACAATGTCTCACAGACAGTTCTGACAGATTGACTTTCCTGATAACCATCTTTATCGTCTTCCAATTTTGTCCCATTTCCTCCATCTAATGAATAAAAATATTTATTCATTCACTGAACAAAAACTTATTATCAACTAGAATCCCGGCACTGACCCAGCTGTAGGCAGTATATGCACATGGTTTCTTGTGCTCTGTTTAAGAAATGCTGTTCATTGCTCAGCCAGCAGCCTTTCCTCCTTCTAGTAGAATGCTAGTCCTTCCTTTTTAGGTACCTGGCATGTTCCATCCCTTGATCTTTGAAACCTTAGATTCCTACCCCAGAGGCTTAGGGAATGGGCCTGTTTGGTGTAAACCATTTGCAGCTGTCTTGTGGCACAGATTGGAGGGTGGGTGATTATCAGGGATTGGCTGGCACTGCCAGCCCCTGAGCCTCCTCTGAGCCTTCCTTCCCCATGCAGGTGCTGCTCGTAGTACTGCCACTTTGTTCCTCTGAATTCAGGGTGAACAAAATGAAGATCGATGAAAAAAATCACACATTTACTTTAACATAAGGGCTGCTAGGAGGTTCTTGCCTCTAGGGCAGCGGTGCCCTGAGCTTCTAGCTTATCTCTATTTTATTCACCCAGACACAGGTTCAAACAATTAAAGTCACACAAAGCTCCTCTGGCTTTCTGTATCCATTCAGCACAGGTACAAGTAAACAACTTGAAGTTGGCTGTATTGAATAGCTCTTTTGTGCTCATGGAGGAGGCCAATTCAGTCTCAATTTGTCTCTGGTCTCCCATGACAAGTTATAAAGCAGAAACCTGCTAAGGAAGACTTCCCTTCTCGATGAGAAGTCAAGGACTAATTATGTCAAAGCCGTTTTGCTTCACCTTCCTTTTCCTGAAAGGAAACTGAGACCCAGAAGTATCCAAGCTCTTTGTGACCAAATTAAGAGAAAAAAACATCCAGGGGAAGAAAGTACTTTTTTATTCCCTGGGCTGCCTACATGCAGGGTTCTTATGAGAGGAAGAACAAATTTTTTGTATGGGTAAGTTTCTTTGAATTGGATTTTGTCACTTTGTGTTGAATTCCTAAGTGATAGAAGTGTTTTGCTAACAAACTCATAAAATAATTCCCATTTGGATGAGAGTTGGTAATCATTTCCAGCTGATCCCACTCTCTTCTGAAAATCTGCACCCCATCCACACCCCCCACTGCCAAACCTGCAGGTGGAATGCTTGGATTCTGCCCGGGAAGATCCTTGTGCCCATGACTATGCATGATGCCAGGGTAGTCAGCCACCGACTGGCCAGGAACTGCAGCCTGAACGCCATAGTTCTGTTTCATCTCTAAGATGACCTCCAAAAAATTGTCTGTATTTGGAAGGTGACTGTGTCATGGAATGCTGTCAGTGGACTCTTCCACTGGTGAGCAGAGCAGCTGAATGTGCGACTTCCCTTATGGCTCTGTTTCCTCTACTCCCACCCCTCCTCCATGCCTTTCTGCCTTGGAGCCAATCAACCATGGAAGGAACTCTGTGAAAACTATGACTCAAAATAAACCTCTCCCTCGTTACGTTGTGGGAATCCGGTATGTTGTCCTAGTGATGGGAAAGTGACCAATACAACCAGAATGGAGAATGTGAACTGAAGAGACACAGGTTCTTTCTAGGAAGTCTAGGATTGAGATTTGGAGGAACAAGTCAGTGAATTTAGCTAGCTGGTTGAGCATCATGAGCAGGATCTGGGGCTGGATCGGTAATATGGACAATGAGAAAGCCGGTACCATTATGGAAGCTGGTCAGGGGAGAGTTTCAGAGGTAAGCAAGGGATATGTCGCAGAAGAGCAGAGCAACTGATGCCTTGAAGTTATTGAAGGTTTCCAGGCCATGTGTGTGTCTGTACAAATCACCTCCTCCTTGGACAATGTTAGTGAACTTCTGTTCTTGCCCTGCAATGATTTCTAATGAACATAATGGGCAGCAAAAACTATATTTTAAATTAGACTTTTAATGTTTTCTGGTCCCTCTTTCCTAGTATCTCTAATACATGCTCTTTACAAGTTTATTTTTGGCGTTATATGTAACCGAGACCTAGTACCGTCCTAAGCACACAGCCATGCTTTAGTGATTATGAATCCTTTTCCAGGGTGACACAAGGCAGAGGGGAAATAGTTTGTGGATTCTGGGCCAGTGGGAGACAGCAAGAGTAAAACAGGGTGTGGGGGGAAACAAATCTCTTTCTGCCCTTTTACCTTATCCAGATGGCTAGGATTAGGGCAGTACCAAACCAATCAGTGGACAGATCCAGCATCGTCCACCCTTAATCCCAGTGCCTTAATCCCAGCATTTCACTGTAAAGCAGTCACAAACTCTAGATTCAGTTACCTCCAAAAAATCCACCCCCATGACTGCCTGAGGCTTTGGGGAGACATCTAGATACAGAGCACAACAAGTGGATTATCTTGGAGGGAAGTATGCAAATGGAGGTTTGGCTACCCATGCCAAGGTTTGGATGGATGGTGACATTACTGATCCTTCAGTTTTCTTTATTTTCCAAGATTTATAGTACTCCATGTCTCAGATTGAATCTGCTTCTCCCTGTAAGCATCTACTTCCCTTGCCTTGTACCAATCCCTACAAAACAATAGGTTACAGGGATTGATGAAGCCCATGGCCTGTGCCCACCCATTCTTGCCAGAGTGTAACCACCCAGAATGAGGAAGGGCTGGATCCACAAGAGAAAGAATGCTAAACAGTCTGCTAAAAGATCATTCTATCTGTTGTACTTCTCTAACACAACTTGGAGGACAACTATTTTAATAATGACTAGTATTTGTTAAACATTCTTTGTTGGCCAAATACTCTGTTAAATGCTTTTCATAAAACATTTCCTTTTTTTTATTTTAAAAAGAAAAACCCCCCAGAATTTCAAAACAAGATAACAGGAGAGTAAGAATAATTAAAGTATTTCTTTCAGTGTTCATAGCATCAAAAATGTAGGTGTAAACTGTTATCTTTATTTATTTAGTTTTTGTATTGGGAATTGAACACATGGCCTCACACTTACCAAGCATGTGCTGTGCCTCTGAGCTATATCCCAGCCCCATCCTTATATTTCTAAGAGAGATAGTAGAACACAGAAAGATTGAGTAAGGTGCTCATGACCACGCAGCTGGTGCCATGTATAAATGGAACCAAGGCTGTCTGATTTTCCACCCCACAGAAAATCAGGAAGTAAGGAAGATGATGCAGATAAAATCTTGCTGAGTAGAGCCCTGTGGTTGACAATAAACAATACAAGCATCCCTCTTCTGTTCACTGAAATAAGTCACAGTGTGGCCCCTCTCCATAAGACAGTTGTTTCCTCCCTGTGGTGTCTTTAGAAAGGCTGTTATAGCTGCCTCAGTATCCTGAACCCATTCAGAATGTGCACCTTTTATGGCCATCTTGACTTTGGGGAAAGTCCAGAAGTTGCATGGGGATATGTTTGGTGAATAAGATAAATGAGGACACTGTCATATGTTTTATGAGCCTTGTTTTCTATTAGATAGTACTCAGCAGAAACATTCACTGTATTTTTTTAACATACCATGTGAAGCTTCTCATGAAAGAAGATGTTTATAACTATTTCAGAATTATGGGGTTTTACAACTGCTCCAAGAATGATGGGGTTAATACATTTGAAATAAGGTGGATATTTTGAGGTGTAGGAATGGTAATTTTCCTTTAATAATTTTGGAAAAGTTAACCATAGATTTTGATCACATCTCATACAGTTATACACTGCCCAAGTTGGAAGAAATCAAGTTCTTAAGAATTCATTAGCCCTGGAGACCATTTTAGTGAAAATCTTTAAAATTTTTGGAGTGTTTTGACTATAAAATTTACTCCCTCATACTAAATAGCCACAAAAGTGGGTTCTTCTGCTTTCAGGATCTTGCCAGTTGTCCTTCATGGGAAGTGTCAGGCTCATTGAGATGTGATCCTGCCTGCTCTTCTTTATTTATTTATTTATTTATTTTATTTAAAGAGAAGAAAGAAAAAAACAAAACAAAACAGAATAAAGGGTAGCAACAATACAGAATTCCAAGGAAAAAAGGAAAAGAACAACAACAAAAAACTCTAAGAGATTATTAGTTGACAAATTACATACTGACTTCTTGGAAATAGTTGTTCAAATTATAAAGTTAAAACATGTAAAGTAGACATTCAAACAGTGAGTCTGTTAACAGTTCTGTTCCAAGATCTGTCAAAAATAACCAGCAATATGGTCATCCATCTTACCCACTCAAATATGCATTCAATTAGATCAAAAGGGTAAAATTAAACACAACAAAACAGAACAAAGCAGATCACAAGAAAGCAATGTAAGAGACATAAATTTCAAAACTAGACAATCAGAGATAGTCACTCTCTATCATATTGACTCTTGTTTTCTTCCAAATAGTTGTCCATATTGTCACATACAGGGAATTCACATGAAACAACCTAGTATGGAATTGATCTGAGCAGGATGAGGAGGGCATTACAGGTCTTCAAGACCAGACATAAGGGAAGCCATGAATGGCTGTCATAGTGTCTCTCATTCTCCTCAAAACACCTGTCCATACCTTAATGTGTGTTGAACTTAAACAAGGCAAAGCAAGCTAAGATCACTTTGAATGAAAAGTGATAGTTTTGCTGGACTTCACATCATGACATTATGGAATCAGCACTGGGTATTGTAGTGTCTCTTTTTCTTCAAAGTAGTTGTTTATTCCAACATGTGTTATATAGTTGGTTCTCATAAACTGTTTATAAGCTCTACACATGCATGTGTCTCTACATGTATATCTATCCTTTCTGTATGCGAGGTAAAAACAAAACAAAGCAAGATAAAATAAAACAAAATGCTTTTTTGTAAAAGCAAAACAAAACAAAGCAAGATAAAATAAAACAAAAAATAAAATGCTTTCCTATAAAAGCATTAAGCAAAAAAGTCATATATAACTGCAATACAAGGTGATCTACAATGGTTACCATGATGTCTCAGCAGTCTATAACAACATTAATAAAAACGAAGCATTGGAGACATTATAAGACTTCAAAAGCAAGTAATAATCAAACCAGAGTGGGTATCTTAGTGAATCTTGTCATCTTCAGTGTAGTTGCTTATACTCTTAGACTTGATGCTATCAATCATAACAGATTTAAATAAAATCAGTCAATACAAAGTAGCAATCTAACAACCCAGATTCAAATAAGATCAGTCATAATAAGACAGTATAAGCTATACTGGGCTTCAGATTAAGTTGATAGGAAATTAGGGATGATTACCATAATATGTCCTCTTATTTTTGGTATAGCTGACCATGTCCTCAAGTCTAGTGTGAATAGACAAACTGGAACAGAATGTAATCCATCCAAGCAGAGTGATGAGAATAAGGTAAATTTTAAATCTTGTTACACAATTAACAATATCCTCTGCCTTCTTTTTTTAGACAGTTCCTCCCCTTTCACTCCCATGGGGTGCACTGCTTGTTTTGGTCCCACTGCCTCCCTATATAGAGCATCTCAATGGACCCTATCTCCTGATCTACTCTGCCTGTGTTTCTCTCTGTTAATATTTCAAGGCCATCTATACTAGAGATTACAGCCAATCTTCTCTGCCTTATTTCTGCTACTCTGTTTTTCTGCCATTGGTTGTCTATTTTTCTGTTCCACAACACTGTCTGCCCCCCTTCAGTGAGGCCTCTCTGCCATTGTTCCTGAAATGCTAGTATTCTTGTTCTCTCTCTCTCTAAAATGTCCTTCAGTATTTTTTGCAGGGTTGGATTAGTCGTCACAGATTCTCCAAGTTCCTCTTTGTCATGGAAGCATTTTATTTCTCCATTAATTTCTAGAGAGAGTTTTTCAGGATACATCAATCTGGGCTGGAGGTTGTTCTCCTTCAGGGCTTCAATTACTTCACTCCAAGCTCTTCTTGACCTGATGGTCTGTTTTGAGAAGTCTGCCATGATTTTGATGGGTTTTCCTTTATAGGTGCTCTGTTTCTTTTCTCAGATGGCTTTTAATATTCTGTTCTTATATTGAAGTTCTGGGATCTTGATTATTATGTGTCTAGGTGTAGCTCTGTTTTGGTTGTAGGTGGCTAGAGTTCTGTATGCTTCATACATCTGCGTATCAATTCCTTTTTCTATGCTTGGGAAATTTTCCTTAATAATTTCTGTGAATAGCCTTTGCAATTTCTTTGTTTTGACTCCTGCTTCTTCATTCACATGCTTTATTCTTAAGTTATAGATCCTCGTGTCATCCTCTAGCCTTCCAATTGTTACTGCCTGCTCCCTTGTTATTTTTAAGAGATCTTCCCTTTCATGATCACACATTGCAAGCCTGTGTTCAATTTTTGATAGTCTATCTTTGGTTTCTTTCAAGCAGTTTTGCCAGTTTTCTATGGAGTCTTTAGTTTCCTGATAATCTCTTTGAATCTGCTTCATGAATTATAGGTTTTTCTTGTTTTCTTCATTAAATGTTTCTCTCCTTTGTGTTCCTCCATTATTCTGTCTGTGTCTTCTTGAGAGGTGACCAGCCTTTCTTTTATTAATCTACTTATCTCTTCTTTAATTTGAATTAATATTTCAGTTTTGATCCTGCTTACAAGGTCCTGAAGATATCTCTTTATGTCTGCTATAGCTGTGTTTGATGTTGCATGTTTGCTGCCCTCAATCTCTTTTGTATTTACCTCTCCTGGATCAATGTTCTCAGGGTTGGGGGTTGCAGCTTTTTCTTTCTCCCTCTCGTCATGTTTTTGGTTCCTTCCATACAAGTGTACAGTATAATTCCCAGCCCCTTTTCTTGTTGGTTAAGGCTCCTCTGGAGCAAGCAGGTTTGGGGCTTCTGCCCTCTGCCAGCCGCTATCAGAGAGTAAAGTTCAAGCACTCGCAGTGTGTGCTGGCTCCTCTCCTCCAGGCCAGTCAACCTTTGCAGGCCTTTGCTGCATCAGTGTGTGGCTGTGCTCAGGGAATTAGTTTGTAGCAACCCATTGGGTCCCAGCCAGGGGTGCGGCCTAGTCCAAGCAGATTCCACCAATCTGCTCAGCGAGAGGAGCCACCAGCTGAAGCCACTTCCTTATGGAGTTAAGACTATCTTGCCCAAATCCATCATGTCTTCCAGTTGGTTTCCCCTTTCCCGTGGGAGGGTCTTATTCCCATCACTCACCACGTGTTGATGGCAGTCCCTGAGAACTGGTGGGCTCCCTGACCTCCGACTTCAGCGCGGCTGTGGCGCAAATTCACATGTGCAGGGCCGGGTCTGGGCGAGCTGCAAGCAGGGCTATTCAGCTCTACGCTCTGGCAGCTCAAGCCAGTGGCATTGGCATGGTTCTGTCGGTCTTGGGCAGGAATTCAGGTGGCTCGAGGAGGGTGCTGTGCTTGCTGATCTTAGCTTCACTAATGGTAGCCCCGGGACCTCATATTTGAGCAGTTTTTTTAACTTTAGTTTCTTCCTGGGTTGAGAGAGTCCATCTCTCTCTGTTTGGGTCTCTCCAGGGTGTTAAATTCTGGCATTTAAACTGTCTCTCTCAGAGAGGATCTCTCTCCTGCTACCTACCGGTCTGCTATCTTTGGAAAAAGGATCCTTCCTGCTCTTCTGACCCCATTCTTTCTCCCTCATGTGGGTGTGAAACTCACACATACATAGGCACACACACATACACATATGCACAGAAACACAAACACATCAGTCACTGTCTTTGGATAACTACATAGTCTCAGTATTGACCGACCTATTTGCCTGTCTTGTTTTTACTTCTGTGTCTCTTCATTTATTTTAAGTGGTATGATAAACATGTATAAAGTTGAAATTTGCCTATTAAAGTACTGTGATATTACACTGGACTTTTACATGCTCTTCCTTCTAAAATTATTTTCAACCACTGAGCTCTCCCCAATATCTTTAGACTGGATTTCAAAGTTTCCCTGAGCTTCTTCTTCCATCCTCAGTACTGATTTGAGGATAATTTTCCACCATTGCCATAGTGTTCTGTCCTATCCTTGTCACATCTCACAGCCATTATGTATTGTATTGCTTGTTAACTTGCTTTTCTCCCACTAGGCGGCGTTAGGCTTCGAAATTCTTGAAAACAAAAATGGCTGGTCTAATATGGCAGTCCCAGGGTTTATTTAACACCATGTCTGGCACGAGGCATGAACTCAAAGCACTGGCACCCCCATACCCCCGACATTAAGACCAGATACTGAAGAGACTGCTATTAGAAACTAAGCTCTGTGTGTGCTATATGCTCAATAAGGAAAAATAAAATTATTGCAAATGGTTTGTAACAACAAAAAATTTAGTGAATTCCTTTCCTACTCTTTACCATTATAATTGAAACTCTTTTGAGCATCTGTCTTTTGGTTTTTGCTTCCATATTACTAATGTGCTTAGTCTGGTATTATTTTATTGATGGGTTATCTAATGACCCCCTACTAACAACATTCTTTCTACCTTTCTGCTTTAGTTGTGTCTCAATTTTATGTTAAATCTGTAGGCAGACTTTACTTTATTATGACCATGTAGCTGTTGAATTATGTTTCTTTTCTTACACATTTTATCTTTCCCAACAATAACTGCCTCATATTTATCTTTTTTTAATCTCCAAGTAATCAAATATTTTACTTTTAATTTTCCAAGCCATCTATCAAAAACCTATTGATTTTCTTTTCAAAATACCCAAATGCAATTGGTTGTGTTGGTACACATCTCTAAATCCAGTATTCTGGGAGTCAGAGACAAGAGGCTCACAAGTTTGAGCCCAGCGTGGTAAATCAGTAAGATCATGTCTCAAAATTTTAAAAACTTTCAAAAGATCTGGGGATTTATCTTAGCATTGCATAGGTCCTAGGTTTGATTGCTAGTACAAACAAAATCATTCAAACACATAGTGCATGAAATAACTAGTAACAACTCCATTACCACCCCAAACGTTGTGCCTCTGTCCTCTATACAACCTTGCTTTATTGTTATTACGTTTGGTCCCCAGACATGGTTCCCTCTGGTCCCCAGTGAACCTCACTTTCTGCTACTTATTTTTTACCACAGTATTTTTGCTACACTTGATTCTGAGATGGTGATAAAACTTTTGACCAGAATACTATGGAAATAATAATGAATGACATTACAAAGTTAGGTAAAAACATGAGCCTGTGGCAAAGCTCATTTTTGAGAGAGTCAGATATTATATAAAGACATCTGCTATTAAGAAACTGTTTATATTATGGAAACCCAAGGTACCATATGGAGTTGCCAGTCCAGCCCCCGACTCTTGTAGACACTCTCTCAGTTCATTAGACATCCTAGTAAATGCCATTGTTGATGAGCAGTCAACAATGGAAAAGGTCTCGTGCACAAACGGTCTGGGTCGATCTTGAGATGACTCCAGCTCCAGCCACTGTGCCTGAATGAGGAAAATCCAGCAGAGATCAGTCAACCCAAGGAATACAGAAAGTAAACTTTCTGATAGGGTGGTTGGTCATACAATGATAGAGATGCAAGCAGTTGCTCTCTGGCACTGTTCTGAAACTCTCCTTCTGGAATTTTCCTTTCCTTGATTCAGATAAGTTGTTTTCCAGATCCAATGACTTTCTTTCCTGGTGAATTCTCTAGTTTTTCTATATGTTTCTTTCCTGTAGCTCCCTGAGAAAAAGAATTGGAAAGTAAATTTTAATTTTTCTATGTTCAAAAGAGTCATTATTATATTATGTTTGAACAATAAATTGGCCAAAAGTAAGATTCTAGGCTGCAAATCATTTTTCCATCTGAATTTTAAAAACATTCCTGTGGAATTTTTCTAGTTTTTTTTTCAGAACAACAAATGCTTTTAATGCAGTATATTAAATGATTGTGTACTGTTTTATGAGGGATCTTTTTATTCGTGGAGTTTAGCATTTGCTTTTCCAATCTGAAGTCTTTTAGTAATGGAAATTTATTTTTATTTATTGCTTTAATAATTTCCTTGTCTGTATTTTTTTAACACACTGGAACAATATTACTGAGTATAGCATTTTTAGATTATTTTAATTTACTGCAAATTCTCTTTATTTTTCAAACATCCCATAAAGTTTTGAAGTAAAAGAGATAAAATTTTTAATTTTCAAGAACTCTCCCTTAGTGTTTGTTTTTTCCTTTTTTATAACATCTCTGTTCTTTTGGGGTGTAAGATTTTTCTTTTTGAGATGATGTTAGTTTTTAAAGCAACATTTGAAAATGTTTTCCACTCTCTCTTTATTACCTTGGTCAAGTTGAAACCTTTCCTCGGGTGTGTGGTGAGCCTTAGTTGTCTGTTCATATCTAAAGGCATTACAGAACGAAAACTAATGACCAGCTCTGTGTCATGCCTGATGTCATGCAGTATTGATTTTATTGAGGAGGACTGCATGGTACACTGAAGAATACTTCAATATTAATATGAGTTTTATAGGCCTGTTCAGTTTATCCAAAGATGAACCTTCCTGTTTCCTGGGTTAGGGATCTAATCCTGGTTAGGTTCCAACAGTGTGTGGGCATTGATGGGAAGATTTTCTATGCATCTCCCCATTTTCCTCTCTGCCTCATTTATGGAATTCATCTGAGTCTAGAGCCTCATCTGAAAGATTTCCACTGTGTGAGCTCTGTTGAACTCTATCTTATACAGCTGATTATAAATGAGAATTTTTATTTAAAATACAGAATACTTGTGCATCCTCTAATATATTATCTAGTGACAGGTAGGGTAGGCTTGGGATGATGGATGTGTTACCTTAAGAATCACAAGTCAAAGTAGGATGTGGTGATTAAAAGCATGAGCTTTAGAAACAGGAAGTCCTGTGTTTAAGTTCTATTTTTACAACTTTCTAGCTGAGACTACTGAGTAATTTACTTAGCTCCCTAAAGCTTCATTTGTCTTGACTGTTAAATGGTATAAGACAAATGTATTTCTTAGAGTTTTGAAAATTAAATACTGCACTATACGACTATGGAGTAGCTGGTATATAATCAAATAACAAATATTAGTAATGAAGAAAGTTCTGATTTGCAAAACACATCTGGTTGGTAAGCATGGATTTGACTCCTCCGTTTCTTTGCTCTGCAGTGCTGGATAGATCACTGTATCTGTGGAACCTGAAAGGGCAATAAAATCATCTCATTCATTCAGGTCCTGTACTCCACTTTAGCTCCTTGCCTTTTCCCATCAAGTGGCTTCACTGTCAAGCGGTAGTTTTGGACCCAGACCTTGGCTCTGCTGTTTCCTGGGTCTGTGTTGTAACCCCAGGGTGCTTCTGTTGAACCTCCCCTTTCCTTCCCAGTAAACTGATGGTGGTTCGGTGTGGTGCGGTGATTGATAGCCGCCCTGCTGTTGTTTCTCCATTATGAAGGCAAGGAGAATAGGAGTCAGCGAGAGAGTGATTCCAGACTGAGATCCAGTCTATGCTTCCCTTGGGGCCCACAAGGAATCCCCCTGGGAACCATTACCTGTGCAGAGTTTACGGCGTTTCACTGCCAAATTTCCAGCAGTCAAGATGAACGTGGCTTATTGTCACATCGTACATACCCCTGCGGCACCACGGGAAGAGCATTCAGCATATTTTATCCCGCATCTCTAGTAGAAGGAGGCCATTCAGGCGGAGGAAAGGGAAGATATTGAGGAAAAAGAGAAATGAAATTACCATGTCCCACCCTGTCAGCAGGAAGTGTGGTATAAAGCATGAATTTGTGACAGACAGACAGACTCCTGTCAAAATGTCCAAAGGGGCTGTCGTCCTCTGGCTGGCAGTAGTGCTCGGGTGGCTTTGTCTGAGTAAGTGTTCACAAGCCTTTCATGTGGGACTCCTTGGGGGGGTCCTTATCTTACAGTGGGTTTCTACCATGTTCCTCCCCTCTTTTACTCCCCCCACTTTTTTTGAGTCTCTCTCCTGCCTTGTTACACAAGGTTTTTACCCGGAGACTGATTGGGGGGTTATAGGGTGGGGTAATTTGTATTTACATGGGAAAGGCAATTTGAGAAGACATTGAAATAAGGGTTGGATGAAGGTGTCCAAGAAATTTTGCATGTGTTCTACAGCACAGAGACAGAGCAAGCTGTTCTGGTAAGAGCCCCTTCCGTAGTTCTGACCCTTCTCTCTGTTCAGGAGTGTTTGCTCATTTGGCTGGGGATGAGGTTTCAATGAGAGGTTTCTGTTTTGCATATTGTGTCCAGCACTTGGATAATGCGAATGTATACACCCAGTCCTGGCTGATGAAAACCTTTTTCCTGGAGTGTGTGGTGATTGCTCTGGTCTAAGCTGCCACTGCAGGGATTGCTGGCAATGACTCTGAGAATCTGCATAAATCACACTGGCTCCTCCAAGTGTGAAGTGAGGGACATGATTAAGAACTTTAACTATCTATTCATCAAGGGTTAGGCAATATCTAGTGACCCTTGCCATTTAAAAGCTTCATGGTTATTCAGCTGTGAATTTCTGTCGTCCTTCTTTCTGTTCGTCTTAAGCTTTCCACTGAAGTCAGGGTTTTAATTTTACTCCATCGCCTCCAGACTGGTTGAGGACTTCTCGGCTGTGAGTTCTCATCATCCCTGGAGTTCTGCGTCACACATCTTGTGCCCCTTAGTGTCTGTTCTCTCGGCTGCCTCCTTCCCCAGGCTCCAGGTTGGCTCAGTGACCCAGCTCAGCTTTGTTTGCTGTTGTATTCCAGCACTTAGTCCCATAGTAGGTCCACAGTGGATGGGAAATAATGTGTGGAACAAAAGCAATCCCTGTCGCTTTTGCATTTGTGTTTTGGGTATAGTGTAAGCTTCCCCCTGCCACCCCTCCATTAATGTAAGAAAACCATAGTTTATTATTCTGAGGGTTGTGTGTGTGTGTGTGTGTGGTACTGGAAAGTGAACCTAGGATATTGAACTGAACTACATCCTCAGCCCTTTAAAAAAATGTTTTTTTCCAAGAGGCTTTTTTGGTAGCCATTATTGATTTCCTATTATTGTTTTGGAGCCCTGTATTGCTTTCAGTGTTTTGTTTTGATCGGCTTTATTCTGCTTTGTTTTATTTGGCTTTATTCTCTTTAAAATAAAATTCTAAAACACTATTTAAAAAGATGTTTCTTTTTTTGAGACAGTGTCTTATTAAATTGTCCAGAGAGAGCTGAACCTTTCCACAGGCACTGAGATGCTCAGCAAGCCTGGTTCTTTCCCAGTGGTTTTCGCTGGCCTGTAAATTGCCTGGGGAAGTTGAGGTTTTGGGTTCCAGTCGTAGTTTGCCAAGGTCCATGTCCACATGTACTGCTTCTTTCAGGATTCTGATCCCATGAGATCCCAGGATTCTTCTCCCCTTGCTTGAATGAGGCTGCACCTGGTGAACTTTCTGGCTCGGTTGGCTGGTACTGCTCTGTTCTGTTTTGATTTTTCAAGCATGCTTTTTCTAAAACTTGGAAGTTAAAGGAGAATGACTGTGTAGGGAATCGTAAAGTGGATGTGTTCTTCAGAAGCACCTAGCAAAGCCCCTCATTCTGTAGCTCCTTTATTGCAAACATTTTGGAGATTGAGTGCCAAACTACACACTGAAAACCAGTTACTTATTGCAAAGTGCCAACACCACAATTAAACCTGAATACGGAGACTTTTATTTAGAAAAAACAACTGTACGTGAACATCTTTTTTCTTAAAAGCCCAGTAACATGTGTGCCTGAGGTGTGCCACAACTGCTATGCATGGTGAAACTGGGGTCTGGATTGGGAAAAGCTTAGCTTAAAGTCACCAGCCAAAGAGGCTGTAGGCTAGGTTGTGCCCACTCACATATTCCAGAGAAGGGAAATTGATTCTATGCCAGTGTTTCCTTTCCTGACTTTTTTTTGTCTTTTTGAGACAGGGTCTCACTATGCAGTTCAGGCTGGCCTTGAGCTCACTTTGTAGCCCAGGCTGGTCTTGAACTTGCAATGATTCTCCTGCCTCAGTCTCCCACATGCTGGTATTACAGGCATGCATAACCACACCTGGCTTCTTTTTTCCTTGATAGCTCTGCATCTGGAAAGAGGTTTCTTGTCCTATTTCTAAGTTCCACTGTGTTTGGTTACCTGTACTGATAGTTATTAATTTCACATGGCATTTGAGGCTTTTTGTCCTGTGAACCTGCTTGTGTCCTGTGAAGACAGGATTCTTCCTTAGATGAGTGTTATCCTTTTTGTCTTATGATGACAATTATTGTGATTTCTCTCCAAGGAACCAAAGCAGTGACTGGAAGCATGAGGTTTACTATGTAACCAAAATGGGTGTTTTTCTGTTACACCCAAACTTTGCTTCCTTTTTTAAAATATGAAATTTTTATCAAGTGAGGAACATAGAAACTCTTGGTGAAACAATGAAAATGTTACAGAAGGAAGATTAAGTGAATGAAATCCTTCTTTACCATTACACCCAAGTCCTGCCTTTTCCTGTTATCCTGGAGGTAACTGAGGCCATGAGCTTGGCGTCTGTCCCATCAGACACTTTTCTAGGCATTGATTTTCTTATAGTTGAGGCTGTGAAAACTCAAACCAATTTATTCATTTATTTAACAGAGAACAGTTTTATATTCTAGTTTTCATTTTTTTCTCTTTTTTTTTTTTTGGTACCAGGAATTGAACTCAAGACCTTGCACTTGCCATACATGGGCTTATGCTGCTAAGCTGTATCCCCAACCCACTGCATTCTAGTTTCCAATCTTATACATTCTAAGAAGAAATATGTATGATTATATATACACATAGATACATATTTTCCTCTTAGAGTTTGCTCTTGTGATGTATTAAAATCCATCTTAGAGTTTTCATGTCAGTTCATGTAGGTGTCTTTCATTCTACTCATCTATATAGAATTTCATGGAATCTAAGTAGCTGTGTTTTAATCATTTGCCCTTGAAATAAAGGAGAATGACTGTGTAGGGAATTGTAAAGTGGATGTGCTCTTCAGAAGTACCTAGCAAAGCCCCTCATTCTGTATATCCTTGATTGCAAACATTTTGGAGATTGAGTGCCAAACTACACGCTGAAAACCAGTTATTTATTGCAAAGTGCCAACACCACAATTAAACCTGAATTCAGTTTGCACTTGTGGTCCATTGTGGAGACTGCAATAAGCACTTGCAAATAGGCATGTGTTTCTCTAAATTAGGTAACGTTTGTGCAATCTTCAAGATGTAGCTAGGATTCATGTACTGAATGTGAGCAGAAATTTCCAATTTACTCCAGGAATAGCTGTGCTTACTCATGCCCCCATTTTATTTCACTTTCATCTGTAAGGCTATGCCTTTTCCTGCCTGCCCAGCAATATCTGTGAGCCTCATTTAATGACGCCTTGGCCACTGTGACATCATCTGTATCCTAAGTCACTGCCAGTCTAATGGTGAAGGTCACTGGCTGCTCTTGTTTCCTCAAGTATGAATCTCCTGTTAGGTCTTTTGCCACTTTTTCTACTGGGGTTTGTTTTAGTGGAGTAGGCTATTGTAGTAGTCAGCTTTCCTGTCTCTGAACACAACACCTCACACCCACCCTTAAATGAAGAGAAGTCTAACTTGGCTCATGGTGCAAACCACGGTCATCTGGCTTAATGGAAGAGACATCACGGCGGAAGGGAAATAAATTTTAGTGCTTCATTGCATGGCGCACTGCGTGGTGTTCACAGTTAATAACAGTAGTGTAGGATATATTTCAAAATCACTAAATGATTCTTAATGCTCAAGCCACAAAATTTGATACTCAGTAACATAAGTATGTTACTGAGTTTAATTGAAACTTACTATAATATATACATAAATCAAAAGTGCATATTGAGTCCCCCAAAGTACAAAAATTATTTTTCCATTAAAGATCAATTGGTAAATAATCCATGAACACCTCCTAGCTTCATATTATCTAAACGGCAAACAGATGGTCCAGAGCAAGCCAATTCCATTTTCAGTCTGGACTAAAAACAGAAAAGCATGTGGAAAACAGTTTACCAGCTCATCCTTCTGTTTGAGGCCTTCAATAAGTAGTGCACAATATTTGCTTATGAAGTACAGTGAATCCATGGTTGTTTTTGGATTGGTTTTATATGAAAATAGTATAATTGAATTATAAGGTCAAGGCTTCTCATTTGAGAATTTATTGGTTTATTGAATTGCACTCAAGATTTGTGTGTTCACATCAGCAAAAAGGTCTTGCTTCTGAAATGAACTCTGAGATGAATTTAGAGACTCTGGTGGCCAACTTTCTCCATTTGGGACAGCAGCATGTTGAAGACAGCAGTAGAAGCTTGACAGGGCTCAAGAGCATGTCAAAATTTATGTAAAGAAACACATAGAGTGTGACTATACCTTCCTGGAAGCATCTATTTACACAAAACCTGTAGCATATCCTAGAGACTTTGGTATCACACAACTCAGTTTTTCTGTTTTTCTTTGCAGCACCAACCAGGTCAGAGCTTATCCAGAAGGCATTTTTGGGTCAGTCAGTGACTTTGCCTTGTTTGTACTTGTCCTGGTCTCCAAGCAGCAACAGCATGTGCTGGGGCAGAGGCCACTGTCCCAGTTCCAAATGCAGTGGTGCACTTATCCACACGGATGGAACTCAAGTGACCTCAAGAAAGTCAGAGAAATACAGAGTCCTGGGGAATATCCAGACGGGCGATGTCTCTTTGACCATCTTAAACACCGAGGAAGAGGACAGTGGGGTGTACTGCTGCCGTATAGAGGTGCCCGGCTGGTTCAATGATGTCAAAAATAATGTTCAGCTGGTGGTGAGTAGAGGTGAGCAAATGGGACTCAGATCTGGGGAGGAGAACTTCACCAGCCGATGGGTAATAAATGGATTGACTGCGAGGAGCTGAGGAGGTCGAACTTGCTTAAGCAGGGAGTGGATGGATGAGATTGGAAATGATGAGTCACGACAGGGAGCAGGCAGAGAGGGTACCCATGGAGAGGGCCCAGACAGCCACAGAAATGAGAGAGGGGAGGCCGGGAAAAGACAGGGAACGGGTGAATTGCTTAATGAATCTGAAGAGGTCAGCTGCTGCTTATTGAGGGAATTGTGTGTCACTTTACAGAAATGTATGTCCGCTGTTTTCAGATCTAGCTTTTATGTGAACTATCTTTTACATATTGGCTAATTCGAAAGACAAAATAACAATATGGTATGAACTAAGTAGAGCACAATGCAGGTCAGTTCCATACTGTATATAAACAGTGACTTCTAGTAGAGGAGAGAGCGTAGGATTTAGAGACAATCTTAACAGTGTCCTGCTTTTTCCTATATTTCTCTCTGTTGGTTCTGATAGAATTTGGAATGTGCTGGGACTTCTAAAGATTTGAGTTTTATAGAATCAGCTGCACTGGAGTTAAATTATGTTAATGATAACCACCATTCATGCTTGTCTTAATTGAGCTCCCCAATCCTGGGTTCTGCTCCCAACAGATTGATGCCTTGAAGGATGGGGACTCCTTATATGTACGCTTTATGCTCTGCAAATTTATCTAATGCATACTAAAACTGGAGACCAGCGGATATGCATGCTTTTAATTAGACAACTTCCTTACATATTAGTGTAATTAGCATGTTTTCCTCTTAAAGCAACTATGTGACCTAGAAGGTACTATTTTGATTTGGCATAAGAGAACAATGATATTTATTAAAGATAAATGACTCCAACCCCAGTCTTGTCTTACCTGATATATCTAGGTATCATTTTATAATATATTTGTTGACCTCAGTCTTCTACAGGGTCATTTCTAAGTTCAGTTGTAACAATTAATGGCTTTCTGTTTCACTGAAATCAAATTTTGCATATTGTAGAAACGGTGAGAGTCATATAATAAATTGTGGGTAATAAACCCAAAGGTAGATGTTGTTGAATTACATGATATTGGCATGAATGAATCTTTGATGTAAGAGGAAGACTGCATCACCATTGTAGGTTGCCTACTACTTGCCAGACACTGTTATATGTATTAACTTAATAGCAGAGAACAAAATAAATATAGTACCTGATTTTTCTAATGGTGTTTACAGTCTAGTAGGAGGAGACAGTAAACAATAACAATTAAGGAAATATGTAGTTATGAAATACCATAAGTGCTGCGAAGATAAAGAGAACACTTAACAGAGATTCTTGTTACTGTAGAATCTGGACGTCTTCTTCATAGACATGACTTTGTAGCTGAGACTTGAATGAGAAGGCAGAGTCAGCCTAGTGGATTAGTAGAAGCGTGAATAGGATACGAAGTTCCTATAGCTGAAAGATCATTGATATGTTCAAAGAACCAAGGAAAGCCCAGTGGTCTGAGAAAAGTGAGAAGAGAGTTAGGACATGTGATTAGAAAGAATAGGACAGATGGTGCTATTTATGCCAAAGGGCTGGATTCTATATCTTATAGACAAGTAGGACCCCATACAAATTTTAATTAGATAATTGGCATAAATAAATTAGCAATTTTAAAAGATTAGTCACACTATTATAAGTAGAATAGATTGGAAGAGAAAACAATGGAGGCAAGGAACCCAGTTTTAGTGAGCATTACAGTGGGCCAGGCCAGTGGACCAGGTGAAAGCAACAGAAATGGAGAGGAATGGACAGGTCCCCTCTGTTTTGGTGCACAACACATCTTCTCTTGGTTACAGCCCCGACAACTACGAGACAAACAACCACCTCCCGCCAAACTACCACCCCTCATTTGCTGCCAACAACAGGCATGGCTATAGCAACCTCCATGCCAGCCACCACCCCACATGTGCCTACAACCAGAGCTGCAGAGCCAACACTGTTGACTACAACAACCTCCCTCCAAGCCACCACCCCTCTCATGCCAGCAACTACAACTGTGCTGCCGACAACCCTCATGACTACACTTGCGCTCACAGCCAGACCCCGACTTCAGACCAAGCCCACCTCTTTCTTCACAACAGCAGCACCCATGTGCCCCCTGACAAGGCCGAGCTCTGCACCAGAGATAGCACCGGAGCCTTCCATGGAAGGGCCCATGTCCACAGCAGGTACGGGACAGAAATGGCCATTTTCCCCTTCTACTGGCCACATGTGCCTTGTTTTCCTGGAACAGGGTTCTCCTGCTGCATGGGGCAGCCCAGTGATGTGCTCTTGGGTTGTGTGTTTGTGTGTGTGTGTGTGTGTGTGTATTGTTTGCTGACCATAACAAATTCTGCAGACCGAGTGGCTTAAACAATTGAAATATATTTCACCCCACTTGCGGGTGTTAGAAGTCCAAGGTTAAGGTGTCAGCATGTTTGGTTTCTTCTACATCTTCTTTCCACAGTTTGTAGATGGCTCTCTACTCTTTATGTCTTCATGTGGTCTCCTCCCTGACTGTCTTGTGTCTTAATCTAATTTTAGGATACCAGTTGTACTGGGTTAGGATCTATTCCTATGTCCTCATTTTGCCTTAATCTCCACTTTAAAAGCCCTATCTAGAATACAGTCACATTAGGAGGTATTGAGGATTGGCATTTCCCCAGATGAATTTTGGAGGGACATAGTGCAACCTGTAATATTGGGCAGGCGTGCATGCGTGCTGCTGTATGTAAAGATGTAGTTTTGCTATACTGCTTGTTTTGTTTCATTTTTTAGTTTCTTTTCTTGTATGTGTTTCTGCAAAGTCAGCATTTGGGTTCTCTCTTGCTGGAGTGTAGCAGGAGTTGCTTTTTAAAGAACCAAGAAAGGTTATTCTGGGTCAGATCCCAGCTCTGTCCTTTCTGGGATCAAATCTCTGCCTGAATTAGAGACTGGTTGAGGACAGCTCTCAATACAGCTTCAATCATCCCTTCATGCTGAAATGGTTCTCTCTCTCTCTCTCTCTCTCTCTCTTTCTTCTCTCTCTCTCTCTGCTGCTGCTGTTGCTGCTGCTTCTGAACTTTCTTGGCCCTGCCTTTTATACCTCTCAAGTGAGTAGTTTCTAGCTGTGTGGGTTGTGAAGGCTTCCACTGTGTTTCATTCTCTGATTCCAAGGTGAGAATTTTGGAAAACAATAATGAGAAAGCTTGAAGGCTTTCATAGGCATTTCAGCTGCCTCAATAAGACCTGGATAGTTCAAATAGGCATAGAATGTTGAGTAGTAGACCTCTGTTATACTTTGAGTTGTCAGCAAGATCCAAGAACTCTACATTAACCAATTTTTGTATATTTAAAAAATTTCTATGTGCTATTACATAATCATTTTACAACACCAATATTTGTAGTTTCTCTTGAACTGTATTCTAAATATTCCCACAATCTTTGAGGAAAACTGGAAATACTCAGAGGCATTCAAATATGGCTATAAAAATAGCCCTGGATCCCACCACCCACCCAATTACTATTAATGCTGGTATTTTCAGGTGCTTTTGTCAAACACTTTTCTCTTCCAGAATCAGAAACTTTTCTTCTTTCCAGTGACTCTCAGAGAAGCACTGAGGTGACTTCTGCAGATAGTGGCTTGCTCACTTCCAAAGGTTTGGCACATCTCTGGCATTTTTGCTATATAGATGAGTTGTCTCATGCTAATTCCAAGCACATCAGTTTTCTTTGTAGAAACTCAGTAAGTTTTGTTTTCTCTTTTCCCTTTGTTTTTTTCAAGGAACTGTAGTTTGGGTTCACTCATCAGCATCACAGGTCACGGGGAAGATGTGGACAGCAGGTAAGTAATCCAGTGCCCTTTCCTCTGAAGCAGGAGCCGTGTTCCTGTGAATGGCTTGTCTTGTGTGGGAACAATCTCACCCTCGCCTGCCTGTCTTGGGATCAGCTGTTTGGGCTGCACTGTGGTCCTGTCCCACTTCCTCCTGCAAGCTGAGGTGAAAGCAAAATTCACTGCAGGCCTTGGTTGACTCCTGCCCTCCTCTGCTGAATTCCCAACCCCCTCTGTCAAGATCTCCATTCTTCCTTAGCAACTTCTGCTTGGAGCTGGGCATAATGGTGGATAAAGCACCTACACATTTTTCAAAATTGCTTTTTTATTTTAAATCACACAATCCTTGCACTAACACACTTTGGTTAGGGGCATTTAAGTACTGAAATATGCTCCTCTTTGAAACCCTGTCCTCAGTTGCAGAACTTTCCTCCAAGGTAATCACTATTATTAACTGAAGACAAACTGTCTAGATCTTTTTTCCATCCTCTTATGTGTGTTTATGGCACTGAAGTATATTTTTATATGTTGTGTATTTTGTTGTTGTCTTTTTGAGACAGAGACTTGCTATGCAGTTCAGGCTGGCCTTGAGCTCACTTTGTAGCCCAGACTGGTCTCGAACTTGTCACGATCCTCCTGCCTCAGCCTCCTGAGTGCTGAGATTACAGGCATGTGCCACCACACCCGGCTTATGCTGTGTGTTTTTAAAAAGTCATCAGCAGCCATATGCAGCTTCATCTATAGTTCACTTTATTCACTTAATGCTATACATTAGACCACTGTCTTGTCCAGTTGATGTAGTGATTTGCATCATTATGGGAAATGGCTGTCCACCGTTTTATAGTATGGGTCTCACACTATCTATTTACTATTTAGTTGCATATAGCACTTAGTTTTTCACTAATATAAATAGTGTTGCTGTGAAAGCCCTGGAATGTATGTTCTTCCTTAAGCATTTATGCAAATGTTTCTGTAGATAAGTTGGTGGCCAAGAAGTAGAAATGCTAGGTTGAAAAATGTGCTTTTTTTACCTTTAGCAGATATTACAAAATTGTTCAAGGGGAATTCTGTGCTGCTTAACTTTCCCACCCCTAGAATATCCTCTTTCCCATATCCTCTCTACACTTGATGTGACCATGTGTTTACTTTTCTAGCTCTTGAGAAGAATACATCATGTTCTTCTGTCTGATTAACAGAGGGTGTGGGTATCTGTCTGTATGTTTATTAGCCAGAAAGCAGCCATCCTTTAACTCTGCATAGGATGCATTGTGAGATCACTCACACAGGCTTAGAAGTCAGGCTTGGAGGGACAGGCATGGGTGAGAGGTAGGGGGGCAGGTTTTGAAGCAAGACTATAAATCAAGATGAAGTGCTGGATTACTGCACACTGAGCTGTGAGGAAATGAGGCACCATGTCTTGTCTTAGCTTCTTCTGCATACCTCTGGTAAGTCTCATTTCACTCCTGCTGAGCAAATCCCAGCAGAGAGAGAGAGAGAGAGAGAGAGAGAGAGAGAGAGAGAGAGAGAGAGAGAGCCTGCTGCAGTAGCCATGGCCATGCTGCTGAAAAAATGCTTGCTGAGAGACAGCAGTTGGTCTCCGCCTCACATTTAGTCCTTAGGGGAGAAATGAGTTTTATTGGACCCCTATTACTGTGTGAACAAAAAATACATTAAATGGTTAAATTAAGAATATTATTACAGTGACAGACAAAATGCTGCCCTGCCCTTCACACACACTTGTCTCAGCATCGCTGGGTACACTTCCCTGAGTGAGAGTCCTCAGTCACAGTATTTTGGCTGCCTTGCTGTCCTGAATCCATTCAGAACATTTACCTTTAATGGTCCCTCAGATTTGGGGGAAGAGCTAGAATTCATGTGGTGCCATATGCTGTGGATAGGGCAGATGAGGACACACTGTAATGTTTTTATTTGACGGAAATTGTGCTGAGTATTTTGAATTGATTCAGGATATCAAAGGATCCGTGACAGCACAACTACAGATACTCATGCAATAGGATTTCTAGCACTGCTTTAGAAAGTGCCAAGAAACATGGGACAGGCATGGCTTTAGCGAGGGGGGACATATTAAGGAATATTAATGACAATGTATTTTTTATTATAATACTTTAAAAAATTTTTAAACATTCACTGTACTTTTTGTTCATACCTTATAGTATATGGTGTGTCAGTGTTAAGATGTCCACATGGGCCATGTCATTTAATATCTCCTTGGCAGATGTTTATGGCCCTGTTTTATGTAAAGTTCCCAAAGCCACATAGCTCTGAGATAACAGATCCAGACAATCTAGCTCCCATTGCATGTTTTTACACATTACTTTATTTTACCTGCCTTTCCAGTCTGAAAGAAAAGGCTTTTACCATTTATCATCCCATTATTTGTTACAGTGAAATATCCACAGTAATATTAGCAGTTTCCACCTAGTGCAGACCCAACTGTGTATGAGGTGCTGCTTTAAGCGTTTTAGCATCCGTTTTCCTATTTTAGTCTCAGTGATCTTCTAGCTAGGTGCAGATATTATTTCCATTTTACAGGTAAAGAAATGGAAGATCACCATTTGTATTAGGGAAGCTAATACTAAGGTCTTTCTTTATCAATTGGCATTTCTTGACACATACAGTTATAACCTTCTTAGAGGTTAAAGATTAATAACTTGTCCAGCCCATGATGCACGTGGATTTAATCCATGTCTTCTCAGCTGATTTGTTTTGTGGAGTCAGGGTCATGCTATGAGTTCAGACTGCCCTTGAATTTCCTATATATTCCAGGCTGGCCTCAAATTCATAGTGATCCTTCTGCCTCAGCCTCCTAAGTGCTGGGATTACAGGTGGGCCTCACCAAGACCAGCCCAGCCTTGATGTTACTCTAACACCATGCAATGCTGTTTCCTTCCTGATGGCCTTCATAGCCTCTTAAAGGATACAGTGAACTCTTCATCCTCATGAAAATGCTTTTTATCCACTTTAAAGACTCTTCATGCTTCGGTGGAGTTTTCTTTCCATGAGCAACTGTTCCCAGCTTCCTCCCCGTTTCTCCATGCATTGTTTGCATGGTGAAACGCCTCAGGTTGAGGGTGTGTATAAATCCTTAACACTGAGCCAGGCTTAATGGTGATGCCCATAATTCCAGCATTCTGAGAGACTCAGGCTGGAGAATACAAGTTCAAACACAGCCTGAGCATCTTAGCGATTCACTGATACCTTATGTAAAAGGTTTCTTAGGTACACTGGGGATGTACCTCAGTGCAAATTTTCTGGGTTCCATCCACAGTACTGGAAAAAATTCTCTGGCACTTCTCAGGGTAGCAGCTCTTCCTCCATGCCGTGGTTGCCTAGAAATGAAACAGAAAAGTACAGCCAGATGCTCAAGACCACACAGCTGGGTAGTAGAAGAGCGCAAACCATTTCACAGACTTTTGAAGCTCTGTCTCTGAGCGCCTTAGGGGGACTGTCTGTGAGGGAACGTTGAGAAGTGCACCATAAAGTGCCTGAAACTCTGTGTAAGATTGTGTGTGTTTGTGGGTACACACATTTCTCTCGGAGAAAGTCCAGGACTTTAATTAGATTCTCCGAAGTTCTACAATACTTCAGATGCTCAGTCGCCATCATTCAATGACGAGCACAACAATCAAACCTCTGATGAAGATCTTCTGTAGGTTGATTGTCCCCCTTGGTCATCTGTTAGTGGAGCACAAACTCTCAATACTCTAGGATTCATTTCATTTCTTGCCTAGTTCAGGAATTTGTGAAATGCTCCCAGATTTCTCTCTGAAGCTCTAATTTCTCTTGTTTATGGAGTCCTAACCCAGGAGGAATGGAGTCCCATGGCCAGGCCATATCCTGAATAAGACAAAAGGCCTAGGACTTACTCCTCTGCTGATTGTATTGCAGGTTTATTACCGCAGCATCCCAGTTCCAGTTTTTCTAGTTCTTTCTTCCACTAATTTTCTGGATAGCATTAAGTAGGGGCCAAGAGAGAGAGAGAGAGAGATCTGGATGAGAATCTAAAGGCTCATGATTATATCATCATATTGTGATTTTTATTCTTTAACATCTCATGTGAGTTTCTTGTTCCTTTTCTAAATCTCACTTTCTTCAAAATGTGAAATGGGGATAATTGTAGTGCATATGTCAGAGGGTGGGTAAGTGAGAAAATGCATGTAAAAGATGTCCAGTGTCTAATGATTTGGTGGCAAATATTAGTCATTATGTAGGATTCCTATTTTCTCCCTTCTGTACACCTCTGTTGCTATTCTCAGCTTCCTTTTTAGACCAGTGCAGCAGAGAAATAAGAGACCATTTCTACCTCAATAGACCACCTGTTCTTTCCAAGTACATATTCACTTTATAGTTTTATGATTATGGAAAAAACCCTGCTAGTCATATTGGGGAAATAACCAATGAATGGGGAAATTACAAATTGGAGCAAGTAACAAAAGCCTTTAAAATCTCATAATAGAAATTCTCTATTGAGAACTAAATGTGAGATTCTGACTGCTTTTTGTTGATATATTTTAGGCAGCTCTGTACAACTTGCATTTAATGTGCTTATTGCTGTGGGCAGATAGAATTACTCTATCCCTGCCTCTCAGTTGCTTTATTCTCTTTATATTGCCCAATATATGGAGGTTCTATCCCATGATTTTAGCTTGAAAATCACATTGTGTCTGTTTTGCCCTCCAAGGATATCTAGAGTTGTGTTGTGTATTCATAAGGCAATGCCATGTACATTCTTCCCAGTTCAGTGGCTTCCTCCAAATGTAAGGTGTTTGGTCTTGACTGAAAGGAGCCCTGCCAGGATGGCACATCCCCACCTCCACCCTCTGGCTGCATAGATATGGAGCCAGCAGTGCAGTGACTCACTCAGGATCACACAGCTGAATGGAGGCAGGGCGGGGTATACATCCAGGTTTTAGAGATTTAATCCTATGTCTATGCACTGCTGAGATGGGAGGTGGGGTATAGACTAGTGATACCTGTGTAATACTGGGAAACAGAGGAGATGGGAAATGTAAGCTCAGATTAATTTAGAAAGCTGAGAGAGGGCTTGTGTGAGTTAGAGTAGAGCTGAGACTGGAGCCAGCCAGTTTTGCCCCCTGAAAAGTTGTCCTTTGTTCCAATTGGCCACCATTGTCCCTCAGTGGAGCTTTTCTGTAGATGGAATTTCAAATTTACTCCTAAAGTACTAGATTTGCTTTTTCCACCATCACTAAATGGATCGTTGTGTCTATCACCATCATGAAGTCAAAATGGTAGTACTAATTCAAATTTAATGCATCTAAATATGTATAAAATCTAGAGAAATGGGAAACAATGAACATTGCTCTAATATAAAATTGCTATTTGCTTTTGATTCTCATAGTAGCCTTTTTATGGTCTCAGGTACAAGATGAAGGCAGAGTAGGGTAAGGATGTTCTTAGGATGATTTTTTTTTCTATATTATTCTACCTACTTTGCAAAGCTACCCCAAGCTTCATTGTGCAAAGCAAGCTGCCCTTTTCATGGGCTCAAAGGTTTCTCTGAGGCAAACGTGGCTGGAGATGCAATCTTATGTCTTTATCTTTCATCCCTGGCATTTGATTTAGACACATAGAAGTAGTGTAATGTGTAGTTGCTTCTATATTTGTGGCACAGGACATGAATAAGTCTTAACCACTATTCTCAAAGGGATCAGACATTTCCGTGGTTTAGACAGGTGTGTGCATAGCATACCGTCTTCCAACATGTTCTGTGCTGGAATTGATTTTTGAAAAGTTACAGCGAGGGCCTAAAGAAGGAGAGATGGATTCAGTCTTAGAAAAAAGCATTGCAATCAGCAATGATTTGCTCAACACCCCTTGAATGGGCTCTTGAAGAGATAAGTGCATCGATGGGAGGTGAAAGGAGACCAGCATGCACAAGACAGGGAAGGCTGATAAGCACAGAAAATCTCTGGACTGTTAAATAGTTCTAATCCAGTCAGGAGGTGGGGTGGCCTAGGTTCTTAAGAGACTTGTATGATAAGAAAAAGAATTTGGATTTTGTTCCAGAGTCATAAGGAACCTTTTTTGGTTTTTTGAGAGAGGAGTGCCATTTTCAGTTCTGTTTTAGGGGCAATTGCTCTGGCAAGCATATGGGTGGTGGATTAGAGGGAAGACAGCCCAGAGGAACCAGGCTACCCAGTTGGCACCTGAAATACTGCAAGTGAGAGGCAAGAGTCTGGGCTAGAATCATGACAGCAGCAACAATAGACAGGGGCAGAGTCAAAGCCACTTAGGAGTTAGAATTCAGAAGACTTAGTGATCAAGTGAGAGTGAAGGAAAACTGATTTTCCACACTTGTCCGACTAGGTGGGGCTGATGTGTTAACTGGTAAAACAATCCCAGGAGTAAGAGTAAAATTCACTCGGCAGATCTCGAGTTTGAAATGTCTCTGAGAGGCAGGTGTAGTGCCATATGCCTACAATGCCAGCATATTTGGAGTCTAAAACAGGAAGTTTGTAAGTTCGTGCCCAGCTTTGCAACTGAGTGACTTATAGAGACCCTGTCTTGAAATAAAGAAAAAAAATTAAAAGGCTTGGTTATGTAAGTCAGTTCTTGGCTCACATCTCAGTACCTGAAAAATAAATCTCTGAGAAACATCTGGAGTGCCCCTGGAAATGTGAGCCTGAGGCCCGGTGATGCCTGGGCAGGGACACATATCTTTGCTCAATGGGCTTACCCTGATTAAAATAATTACTGTGATTGTTCATATGATAAGTGTTGAATAAGAACTTGCTAGTATGCTAATGCTCTGTTATATATTATCTCATAAGTGGTTGTTCAAAGCTAAAGATATAACTCTGAAAGTCTTTGCTAATGAAAGATACTTAGTAAGCGCTCGTTATAAGCCAGAGCTGGGCTCAGTGCTCTCAGTGGGTTGGCTCCTGGAGAGGCATTGTCTGCGCCTCTGAGGAAGCTCCTGTGATCATGTCCATCATCAAGGAGGAGAGAGAGGCTTGGAGAGGCTAAGGGAGTTTCCAGTGTTTGAGCCTAGGTCTCCTTGACTCTTGAGCCTGGGTTCTTAACCGCCTTGTTCTATTGCTTACTAGCGGGGGTAAGTGATGCTCCTGCATGGTGACCTCAGACGTTGTGAGGTGGGGGAGAGTGAAGAGGTGCAGGGAGCATCCCTTCTTCTCCTGATCTGTCAAAGGAACAGACATGCTGATGACAGGAGAAGAAAAGCCAGCCAAGAAGGTAGAGAGGATGGGACCCACAGTAGGGTGGGAGCCAGAGCTCATGGGGTCTGAGGCAGGCGAGGGTAAGGATGGTGGTACCCTTACATCTAAGGAAAGTTCAGTGCTGGACAAGAGGGAAGACACATTTTAAAGATGGCTGTCAACCATGGCCAGGGGGCCACAAAGTGAGTGCTGTGAGGTGTGTGGGTGACGCCAAGAGAGAAGCATGTGAAGAGAGAAGAGGAAAGAGCAAGAGCAGTCAGGTCTCATGTGTAGAAGCGGAAGTCAAGGATTCACGACCTTGAACTTAGATGGTTCTGCCTGTGAACACCAGACCTGGCTGTGGACTGGAATCACAGGGTGTCAAGAAATTGTGCATATAACAAACTCCCTCAGGGGATTCTTCTGAAGTCAGCCCATCTCTGCTCCCAAGAAGGCTTTGGGACCTGCTTCTGCAGTGCGTGCTCCTCATTTTACAAAAGGGTTAACTGAGGCACAGAGCCATTCAAAAAGTTCAGAAGAGTGGGTACCAGGCTGTTGGTGAAACTCTTCTGGTTTCCAGTCACAGATGTCTTTCTTCTTCTGCACTGCTTTGGGGAAGATAAAACCACACCCTATCAGAACCTCATGCTTTTCTGGAGCATTGGTTGATCCAAGATGGAAAGAAGTCAGAGGAGGAACTGCGATTCTCAGTCCAGGTTCAGCAGAAGGAACAGAGGAAAGCAGAGACATGAGGAAGAGCTCGGTTTTACTCACCATTGTTAGGGAGAAAGCCATTGGCTACACCCGATTTCCGAGTCACCACCCGTGTGGTGAGCCGGGCTAGGTAGGAGGCCTGAAATCACCTCTGCAATATGCAGAGAAAATGATACGTAGAAAAAAGGATATGCAGAAAGACCAATCTGCATGATCCAATTGAGGTAGCACAGCTTCCAAGTGAGGAAGCTGGTACCTCATCTCTGATATGCAAACTTTTATGTCTTGGGAAGTCATAGCCCCTTATCTCAAAACTCAAATCCAGTTGAAAGCCCTGGAGCCATGATTCTTTCTCTTCCCTGGCTCAACCATTATTTTGGGAGTCATGGGGCTGGAAAACTGACAGTCCCCTAGCACCAGCACCTCAGCCAGCCCTATTTACATTGCTTAGAAGTAACTAAAGGGAAAAGGAAGTGGCCTGTATCAGTACTTGGAGATGGGACCAGGTTTAACCAAAGTGGAGGTAATAGCTCTTTGTTCAAGGAGAGGCATCCAGGTGGCCCTCCACAAGAACCAGAAGTCTTGACTTATGTAACCTCTGGCCCCTAAGCCCTAACCTGGCTCCTCTCCATAAGGAAAATTGTCATCATCTTGTGTTTTATGTCTATATTTTGTACATAATGTTGGAAACTTCGTAGTGCTTCCCACAAGGGTTTTTGACATTTTTTGAAGAATAAGGAGAAAAAGTGCTATTTGGTATCATGCAGCAGTGTCTGTGATTATCAGGTATCTGTCCCATCAAACAATTTTTTTTATCGCACAGTTCTCTTTTTATTTTTATTTTTATTATTTTGAAGGTAGTGAAATACAACAGAATAAGACAGAACATAGCCAACTGAGACAGTACAGTGAAATTGGTACAGAACGTCACAACAGGTTACTGGGATAACAGTAATAGGTACCATAGTATATCTCATTATCTTCACAATAGTTGTTCTTTCAATCAGGTATAGCAAAATCAAAGAGAATACAGAACATTATAGAACCCATCAAAACAGAATATTGAATAGAGCAATACCACCAATCAGGACAAAGCAAAACAGTGATATAAATATTTGCCCTCAAAGAGATGGTAGAAGGAAATGCCCCCTATTTGCTGTATTGCATATGGTCAGCCTCCCAAGAGATGCTCAGACCTCTGGCTCCCATTTGCTAATGGTGGGCGGGGTTGGATGGAATGTTTGATTCTCAGCCCTTGCATTGGTAGGCTCATGGCTGCTTACCAGGGAGGCAGGCTGGTTGCTTGGTTTCCCAGTGCCCTAAGTTCCAGCATGGCCTGGATCTCAGGAGATGCTGGGTGGTTCTCCCCCTGGGGCAGCTGCCGCTTGCCTGAATCATGGCTGCTTACCAGGGAGGGAGGCTGGTTGCTTGTTTTCCCAGCACCCTAAGTTCCAACATGGTGTGAATCTCGGGAGACGATGGGTGGTTTTACCCCTGGGGCGGCTGCTGCTTGCCCGAGCCACCTCATTGAACAATTTAAAACACAAATGAACTCTGACCAAAGTGACCCCAGCTGGCTTTTCTCATTGATGGTTTCAACCTCAGACCCGTCCCTCACAAATGAATGTAATACAACGGAGTTTTGACAGAACAGAAGTAAGAGTTTTGAGTTCCTAACCATAACTTCTAGCTCTAGTGCATAACTGAAGAAGCAGAGTAATAATAACTTAGTTGTAGGATCTGATAACATGTTGAATTTCCTCCTTAGTTTTTTATGCTTCTAGGCATTCTGCAGATTATTTTCTCTGAAGAAAACAATAAGCTCTCTGGTCCCAATTACAAGCCTTACAAAACCTGTCACATTTATTCTGCCTTAAGTGTGCGGAAGCTTGAGGGGAATGGTTAATGTTCAATTTCAGTAATTATTAGCCTAGATATTTGTTATAGTCAGACCTCCTCTCTGTGTGGTTTTATATTCTGTTTCTATTTTAAACTTCTATTATAGATACACTTTTTCATCATTCCTGGATATTTTCCCCCTGCTTTGGCTTCTGACATTGTTTTTGTTTTCTGATCTCTCTTACCATTTCTCCTAGTTCTTTTGTCCTTCTCTTCTACCTTCTCTACCCATGTTTTCCAGGAGGGATGGTACTGAGAACTGGACCCTGGGTCTTTATCCTGAGCTATATCCTCAGGCCTTTTCTTAAATTTTGAGACAGGGTCTCTCTAAGTCACTAAGTTGTCCTGGCTGGGCTTGAACCCACAATCCTCCTGTGTCAGCCTCACACAATGCTTGGATTGTTGGTATGCAGTACAACACCTGACTGGTCTGCTTACATTATCATGCCAATATTTTCTAGGATTCTTGTTCTCTCTGGACCTGCAGTCCTTGAATTTCTTGTCTATTTTGAAGATTTTAACAGCTCCCTGCACACTAATGACTCCTAAGTCAGTATCTCCAACTATCCTTTTTCAAACCTGGTTCATATTCAGGTGTATCAAGTGCTGACTAGGTAAATAATGTGAGCACATTATGCTCAGTGCTCTGAAGTGCAAGCTCACCACCCTTTCCTGCAGATTTGCACCTCTGCTCTCCTTGTCCTGCTCCTGATTTTAGTCAATAGACAACTAGGACACAGACTACTGTATAGAGTGGGACTTTGTGAGTTATCTAAGATGCTTATTTCTTCTTCACTCCAAATTCAGTGTCTATATCCTATCAATTTTCCTTCTAATATCTGTGTCTATGCTGTCATTTCTGCTAGCTGTGAAATCTCTGTCCCTGCTTTATGCTGGGAGCCTCAGCGCTAGCATTCATGCTAACTCCCCCTTGAACTGTTCCACCGTCCTCCTGCCCAGACCTGTCCTACTGAGATAGTTTTTGCTGTCTGAGAGTCAGAAACTTATAGGCATGAAAACAGGGCCTGTATGACCAGTTCCTGTACACATCAGCCCTGCCTTTCCTTACTACTCTCTGCTTCTTCTGTCAACACCTGCACAGATGCTTGGGACTGGATATGGGTGCCAGACTGATTCATGCTTACCTAGCTTGGCTGGTGCTGCTGTATCTACTTGAAATGGTCTTGTCACCACGCCATGGCTGGCTAATTGCTCTACAGCCTTATCTCTGATTAGGTGTTACTCATTCAGCAAACGTGGAGCACATTGTACGTACCAGGCAATGAGGGGTCTTATCACTGCCCTGGGCCTGTTAAGCTCAAAAGACCTTTTGGTTTTTCCTCTACACTGTAAATTCCTTGTGGGTGCTGGGTATGTTGGCAGACACCTATAATCCCAGCGTTCTGAAAAGCTGAAACAAGAAGATCACAAGTTTGAGCCTAGCCTGGGCAATTTAACAATCTAGGGAGATCAAAACAACAACAATGATGATGATGATGATAATGATGATGATAATTGTGATGATGATAAAAGATTTGAAGATGTAGCTCAGTGAGATGGGCCTGGGTTCATTTCCTCAGTATCTCTCTCTCTCTCTCTCTCTCTCTCTCTCTCTCTCACACACACACACACACACACACACACACAATTTCATTGCAGATAGTAGGGGCCAAGTAGAATGTGAAACATGCTTAGCATGAGGTATATTATCAGGAAATTGCCCTTGTAAATGGCCAGCAGCCAGGAGGTCAGGAGTAATTGGCGTGCCTCAGTTTAAATTATCTCTTCTCAGAGAAGCTTTTTTTGATCTCCAGAGCAGCTCTACCATGCGCATGCACTGGCCCCATGAGATTATATTCTCTCTTCACAGATTTTTGCAGAGTTGTAGCTTATTATTTCCTCAGTTGTTTACATTTCCGTCAGGTGTCACTCAGTGATGGCAGTCCACTGTGAGGAAGGCATCATGAGTTGATTTTGTTTTGTGTGAACATCATACAGTGAATGTGGGCTAACTTCAATGATACAGCTTACTGCACTCCTTGGCTACATGGTGTACACATATGTAGTGTGGCCTGGCCTATGATGAATAAAGCAAGATCAGGTCATGTACAAGAGAATTCACTGCAAGTAAGAAAGATGGTGATGTAAGGTAGGTGAGGTAACTGCCAGAGTAGCGGAGTGCGGTGCTTTATAGCAAACCTTGTTTCGTAAGTAGGACTATACTTAAGATGACAGTTAAAGCATAGTACAGCAAATATGCAGGCAGCATCAGCCCCTTATTATCAAGTACATGACTGCACATGCTCTACTTCTGTATACCAGGCAATGCAATAGGATTGTTTACCCTACCATCACCACAGGCATTTTGCTGTGACATCATGGTATTAGGACTTCAGTAGGTGATGGAATTCTTTCCATTCTGTTATAATCGTATGGGACTATGATTGCAGACATGGTTCATCATTGACCAAAATGTTGCTATGTGATGTGTGGTTGTATTTGTTTAAACTTTATTTTCTGCACTAACACATATGCCATGTCTTATCTATAAGGGCTCAGTAGGTATCTGGTAACTGAAAGACTAATACATTTGCTTGTTGGATAAAAATTCTGAATGCATTGCTGGGACCTCTGAAAATGAAAGCCACCTGTGTATGGGTGAGATGTATCGCTCCACTCTACAGCGTGGAGATAGTCCTGTGGGATTACGCTGGTGAGCAGATAAACTCCTGGCTAGAACCACGTCAAAACAAAAATGCACAAATAAATTATGCAAGAAAAAAAAGGTGGTATTAAACACATCAGCTCAAATTCCAGATAACCTCGAAATACCTATTTTAGGAGGTGGCTTTTTTGTTTTCCCACAAGAAATATAACCGTTTTCCCCCTTTTCATTCTCAGTATCTACGGAAAAAGAGACAATGAATGAGAAAATGACAGAGCCAAAGGTAAAAGATCTGTGAAATACTTGAAGTGTATGACTTAGGTTTTAAAAGATCCACAGCAGTGGTTTGTGTAAGTGGGCCAGGAAGAACAGAATATTGCTAAATGACAAAATGCATCACATTTCTTACAAAATAGAAAAAGAATGTGTAGACTTACACTCTTGGCAGAAATAATATCAATGATTTCTATATCTGCAGATGCTTTGAAAAGAAAAAAATATATAAAGAGCTGGAAAATTATTCCCTGCTGCTTCTGTGCAGCTCGGGGTTACTGACATATGGCACAACCAACACCTGCCACCAGTGTTACTCTTTGTTTCTGAGGGTCCTTTCAATTATTTTGATTATTAGAAAAGTGATCAAAATCACTTTTGGGGAGAACTGCAGGTAGGACAGATGTCTATGAAGAGAAAGTGTCTGTCCTCAGAGGTGGTCTGCGAGCCTGTCCATGCTGCGGTCCCTGCTCTGCCGGGCTTCCGTGACTGGGTAATGGGAGAGGCAGAGCCCCGCAGGCTGCCTGGCTCAGGACAACATTCTCACACTTTCTGGTGTCAACATTCCTAAAAGTTAAGACTGAGAAATTTGTATTAAAACTGAGGCAGGAGAGAGTGCCCAATGACACCATCACACACCACACCACCTCTGGGAAACGCCACTCTACGTCTCACCAGAAAACCTAAGTCAACTATGAAAATTGCTGCCCAGGGCTGGGGAGAGCTCCGCAGATTTAGGCAGTGACCAGGAAAGAGAGTCGACGTGGAAAACACAGCTCACAGCACAGTTACTGTCTGTCTTCAGACCTCTGAGCCTCCAAAATGCCATATGCCTGATGTCCAAGACTGAGGAACATTTTGAGATAGGAGTAAAATATCTTAGGTGTTGAGAAACCCTTTTTAAAACATATACTCTATAAGGCTGGTATCAGTTTGATTGGAGATACATAGGGTGATATGTGGTGGGTAGTGCTGGTCACTGGAGAGCACCACTGGGATGGGCGGCATCCCTGGGCTAGTGGCATTCAGCAGCCTTTCTTGTGTCTCAACCCATCACGCAGATCGACACCAACCTGCTGATGATCATTACTGCTTCCGGTGTGGGACTTGTAGTCTTGGCATTGCTCGGGGCGGTTCTCTTGCAAGGTAAGGGGCAGCACAGAGGGAGACGAACCTTAGACCAGCATGATCTCATAGTGGGTTGTTTCAGCTTCCTGCCCCTTTCTTCAACCCCCCCCCCCACCTAAGAAGCTTGGTCTTTATCACAGCTCCCATCTTAACCGGGAGGTAACCCTAAGTTAATAATGGCTTTTGGTCTTGTCCTCTGGGTAGAGTTTACATTTTGGAAAAGTAGAAGCAAGAATCAGAGCACCTTCCTGGACTGGATGCTTGTTCAAGGTTTATTGACTACCCCGATTTGTCCCATCTTTGTTTTTGCCTTACTAAAAAGTGCTATTGTTGTTTTTGTTTTGGGGTATAAGAACCCCTAGAGTCACCTCTTCCTTTTGCTAGGCTTTGCCACTAAAGATCTTGGTCTTCTGTGTCACCTAAAGGCAGACTTTCCTAACTGAAGGGCCCTAGATGGCCTGCAGGGGAGATAAGAATCCCAGGAAATCACTGAAAATGTTTCTTTGTCCACATTTGCATTTTTCAGGGCACAGGGCCTATAGTTTCATTCAATTCTCAAGCTGGCCCATGACCTTGTATGCCTCTCCCTAGAAATAAAGTTTTAAAACACTGCAAAAAAGGAGCCATGAAACACAGGTTGTAGTTTTCATGCAGGGTATAGGCACACGGCACCTGGTACCACTCCAAACCAGAGAGGAATTATTGTTCGGGGAAGTTGGTCATGCGATGTGACTGGTAACTGTCTCAGCTGTTTTGAGCAAAAGGGAAACTTGTATAGTCTCACACCTGTCTCGGGGGAATACTGCAAAAGGAAGCTTAGGACTCACTGAGAGCCTGTTACTAGCTCTCATCCAAAGTCACAGTTATAGTTTTGGGAAATTTTGAGTCTGGCTCATAAAGAAGTAGTTTAAAACCTATGTGATTACCTGAATTCTAGGTAAGTGAATGACTCCTAAATGAAACAGCTTGACATGGTGGCCCACAAAGTTGGAACAGGAAAATGGATGGTTTTCCCTGCCAGCTGGCCCTGGCTCACCTTTGCCTGAATGGAAGCATCATCCATCCTGCCCACACACTCCAGGAAGCTGCTGTACTCATGCTGTGGCTTTGTCTTTGCAGGAAAAGTCATGAAACCCAGTTGTTTGCAGAAACACAAGAGGTAATTCGTCCTGCAGGGCTGATGGCTGTAATGGTTATATGGGCTGCTACAGATGAGTAGAGGTGATTCAGTGGTTTCACAACTTGAGTTTGTGTTCAGACTGAACACAGGAATTATGAGACATGGCTTTAGAGGTGAAAAAGACATGGGGATTTAGCTCACATTAACCCGTGTCTCAGTAAACACCATACATCTATCCAAAGTGAAAATAAAGGCATCAATAGAAGTACTGTGTGAAAAAAAAAAAGAAAGAAAATGAAGGTAAATATGTCACTCTTCTGTTCTATGTTTGTTCAACTCCTGGTAACTCATTTTTGTAAGTTGAACTCGATTTTTATACTGTTGAACTTGTGTTCACTGGGAGGACAGCTGGAAGTGTGGAAGATAAAAAAAATTAGAATATTATTCCTGGGATTTGGTTCTTCTGCTCAATTAGACCATCAAACAGTTATTTTGATTTTGCTATTTATTTGTTTTTTTAAATAGGAGTGTTTAAAGATTCCCTGGATATAGATTTTGGGTATCTGTCCCATCTATAGCTTTTTGGGAAAGAAATGTAAACATTTGGTGCAAACTGTTGATGAAAGCCTTACTTTCATTACTCTGTTGTATCAGTACCATAACATTTGTTAACAAATGGCACTAACTAGTGGGAAACAGGCCCAGCCAGGTGACTACTCAGCATCATACTTGGAGGTCTTTTTGTTAATAAATGCATTTAGATCATGATTTTATGTTTTGCTAAGGACATTGTCTTCTTTCCCGATAATACTGTACCTTGGCAAATACCTTCCTGTCCTGTGGCTTCAATTTCTCTGTTTGTGAAAAGATAAACTGGGGCCAGATGGAGTCTATAATTTTAAACTCAGCCTTTGGTCCATTGCACTGTAAATCAGTAGTGTCCATATTTTATTTTTTTCTCCCAGTCTTGCGGTTCCCCGCTAACAGCCTGCCTCTTCTCTTTGCAGCTTCCAGAACTTTGGAGAAAGCAAAAACATGCTTAGCTACACACCACAGGAGCAGGAAGATGAAGACGGCCTCTTCACACTCTGACTCACTCCTATTCTTTGGGTTCTAGGGGTGGGGGGCATAGCATTTGAAGTGCCCAAATAATGTTTGGGATGTTTTCATTTTTTTTCCCTTTAAAGTTTCACCTCTTCCATTGTTGTCATGGTCCCAGTCTGGTTTTCATTTCACACCTTTGAGGAGACCACATCTTCTTTGCCCCATGCTTAGTCATCTACTCAGTATCACTGTGGAATGGTCTTTCATATTATGCTTGAATATGCTCAGTGATGGTGAACTCACTACCATATCATCTTGTCACCAGTTCAGATTGGAGAGTTACCCTTGAGATTCAGGCAGTCCAAAGAAGAGACACAGAGCTGTGGACTGGGTGAAACCTCTTTTATTCATCTGCTTAGCCATAGTCCATTGGGTTAGCTGCTCTTGTGGCCCCTAGCCACTGTACATTCATAGCAGTCCTCATATTCCTAGGCCACCTGTGCTCACAGTGGTCCTCAGCTGCTTAGTCTACATTTACACTAAAATACACCAAGGCGACTGTGTGCAAGCAACAACCTTGGTTATATAAGTCATTTACCCTGAGCAGCACTGACTTTGCTTATGGAAGTTGTCTACATAAGGGTATCAGGACAGGTGCCTGCACTGGGCTCCTCTTGACACAGAGCCCACTGCCTCCCAGTCCCCTTCACTCCACAGCCTGAGCTAGAGTGCCGCCATCTTGGTTTTTACATTTCCCTACAACCCATGGCAGTCTATTTAATCTCATGGCAGTTCTAAGAATAACAAATTGAAAGCAAAATCTCTCTCAGTAGCATCACTGTGTCAGTCTTAACTGCACATATTGTGCTTATATAGAACATGACAGATCTCACTTCTACTTGGTGATTCCCCAAAGAGGAAAGGAGAACCTCATGTGTCTGTACATTGCCGTGCTTCTGGGACCCAGTATGCTTGTACCATTCTTTTGCTGCCCAGGTTTCTGAGTTCAACGCCTCACTTCAGGTTCTGTAGGGGCTGCCCAGGGTCTGTGTTTCATTATTAATGCAGGGAATGATGTGAAATCACACCGGAACATTGACTCACTTCTAGAACTCTCCTATTTTGTATTATTATTATTATTATTATTATCACCTTTGAGTGTCTTTAAAGGTAATCATGGTGTAACTCCTTAAGTCTTACTTGGGAAATTTAATTTCAGAACCCATGTTGAATGACAGGAATGGTGTGTGGATATGACAGAAATGCAACTCAGTTCCCCCACATGTAATTCATGGCCGTTCACTCCACAATAAGAACAGGTTTATTTTAAAACTTTAATGACTCCTAGCATGAGGAACCCTAGGAGAGAGATTAAAGCCAACAGTCACTGAAGAAAAGAATGTAAAAAGTGTGCCCCAGTGGCAGACACTTCTGGCTGGGTACTGGGGAAAGTAAAACAGGCCTGAAAGGCATTTCTCTGGATGTACTGGCAGCACATTGAGGGCAGTCAGAGCATTGATGGAATAAGCATGGTGTCTTCCAAGTAAAAGATTTCTATTCCCTAAACATTACCTTGAAGACAAACCAAAAACCAGTCTCATTAATGAGTGGTAGAGGCGGTAGATTCCCTGCTTTTAGTCCACACAATACACCATTGTAGTGAATAAAAATGCCCCTCTTACCTGGGAATCTGAAGACCAGCAGGCCCAGAGCAGCCTGGATTGCTGCTTAAGTTTTGAGTAAAATGACAAGTTTGGCCCAAGCAACAGAAACAGCTAACAGTGCATTGGTGACTCCTTTTTTTCATTGTCTTGGGCCATTAGCTTAATTACTAATAATAAACTTCACTAGTGCCCTGAACACAAGCATTTTTTTAGAAACTGAACAAGAAAAGAGTTTAAATTCTGGCTGAGGGCCCCAGTTTCCCTGCCTGGAAGGTGGGGTGGAGCTAGGTGAGTTGATCTAGGGGGTTGGCCTATAATATTTTATAAGTCAATGGTACACCCTACCCTAACTTGGCTCAGGCTCCCTGCCCACCTTGCAAAACAACTACAACCATCACTGTCACTACCACTTGGAGTTTAACTCAAAAAGCAGATGGCAGATACCTCCTAAGCAGAACACTGAAGCTCAAAGCGTGTTTTTCTGCTTTGCAAAGGACCATTGTGAATCCTTTCTGAACCTTTGGGTCAGTCTTGGAAACACTGACACACACACTTGTGATATCTGAGGAGTGGTAATGGCCTCAGGAGCCTCTCGCCCAGAAGTTCCCAGTTTAGTGCAACAGTGCAGTCAACTGCAGTTTTTAGAAATGCCACTTCCCAAGTCCCACCCTTAAAGATATTCATTTGTAAGTAGTTTGTGGTGTGACTTGGGCATCTGAGTTTTAATTTGTAAACACCTCAAACAGTTCTAATATGAAACCAGGGCTTCTAACACATTTGAATTTCTGTTCTAGGCTACTAGTCTCAAACAAATATATATATATATTTGAATTTCAAACAAATATATATATATATATTTGAATTTCAAACAAATATATATATATATATTTGAATTTCAAACAAATATATATATATATATATATATATATATATATATATATATATATATTTGAATTTCTGCAATATTCACACCAAGAAAATTTTCCCATTCCCATCCCCTTTTTGAGACAGGGTCTCACTAAATTTCCCAGTCTGGACTTAAACTTGAGATCCTCCTGCCTCAGTCTCCCAGAGTACTAGGATTGCAGGCACAGGACAACAGCCTGGGAATAATCTGAAGTTGTTTAATGTGCAAATTACTACCTTGTCATTTACCTTCTGAATCAGAAATTATGGGGATAGGGCCCAGAGATCTGTGGTTTACCAAGTTCTCTGGGTGATGGTAATTCATGTCAGAGTTTGAGGACAACTACAGTATACCCTAGTTATTCCTAACAAATGGATTGAGATGACAAGGGAAGATTCTTTCCATGCCAAGGATGTATGGTTATGAGCCTGGATAGACAGACAAGATCTCCTGATTTGGCATCATTTTCTGCCTGAACCCTTGCTACAACTTCCTAACTTACAAACAAGTTTATTCCTCCCCTGTCTAATTCATTGTCCATACAGTGACAGAGATCTCTTTCCTTGGTAAAGGTATGAAATTCCTGTCTCCTGACTTCTAGTCCTGTCTGCAGCCCTTAGACCTACACAGAATCAGCACATCTAGATTCTACCCAAGGGAAGATGACAAATTGGTAACTTCAGAGGTCAGACAGTGGTTGAAGTGACACATCTGTGACAAGTGTGTGTGTGTGTGTGTCTCCAGTTAAAGGAAGGCATGAAAATTCAACGTTTGTTAAAACAGTGTCCTGGGCAAGCAAAATATGGGTGGGGAAATGGTGAAGGTCATGGACCTAAAAGATTTTTAGGTGTCGGTCTCAATCTTCTTGAGGACTCTCAAATTTAGATTAACCTCCAAAGGAGCTCACATATTCAGGAACAGAGATGAAATGACCAAACATTCAAACTGTGTTGCAAACTTGGCTTCCTCTACCTTTTTAAAAGAGGAAAGACTTAGAAAAAAATAAATAAAAAGGAAAAGAAAAATAATGTGGTCTGGGCCCCAGTCTGCCTTAGAGGATCCTGGTCTTTTATTTTTTTGGTACCGGGGATTGAACTCATGACCTCGCGCTTGCCAGGCAGGCACTTAAGCCACTGAGCTAAATCACCTGCCCCGAGGATCCTGGTCTTACCACCCTCCTCCTGGCATCTCCCTTCCCTGTGTCTGTGTTTCTACTCTGCTTTTGTGTTGTTCCTCTGTTTTCTTCCTTCCCTTTTCTCCTCAATATGAAATGAGGTTGGGGTCTTATCTCCTTTCAGTAGCTCCCTCAGCAAAGTCCTATCATTTTCCTTTCTGTTTCCAGCTGCCTCTGCATCACTTTAATCTCTTCCTCTGAGCGTTGGTTTTCAGTCTCTCCACAAATTTAACCTCAGACCTTTCTTCACTCAAATAAAAAAAAGGCCTGAAGGAGATTGCAAAGGCTGACAATACCTCCTTGGTCCAGGATCAAAATGATTAGAAAAGACAGGAGGGTCTTGCTTCACATATGCCTCGGGTGTGCTATGGCAAATAAAGTTTCTTAATTAGCCAAAGTCCCACAGTCAGCTCATTCTACAACTTCTTTTTTAATTTTATTTAATTTTTATTAACTTGGAGGTAGTAATATACAACAAAACAGGATGGAAAAAGCCAATTGAGACAGTGCGGTGAAATTGGCACAGAACATCACAGCAGGTCACCAGGACTAAAGTAATAGGCACCATTGTATATCTCCTGTCTTCACAATAGTTGTTCTTCTACTAGGTACAGAAAAATCAAAGAAATACACAACATTATAGAACACATCAACACAGAGTATTGAATAGAGCAACACCATTAATCAGGACAAAGCAAAATGGTGATAAAAATATCTGCCTTAAGAGATAGTAAAAGGAAACTCCCCCCACTTGCTGTACCAAATATGGTCACCTCCTAAGAGATACCCAGATCCCTGGATCCCAATGGTTAATGGGGGGGGGGATGTGGTATGTTTGATTCTAAGTCCGGGCCCCAGTAGGCAGCAGGCTGGTTGCTGGTTGGCTCAGCGCCCTAAGTTCCAGCATGGCGTGGATCTCAGGAAATGCCCCATCTTACAATTTTAAAATGTGCCATTGAACATTGCTGCTACATTTCAGCATGAGGAAAGAACACAGATCTTTAAGTCAAACCAGTGCAGAGACTGAAGCTGTCACTATACAGCTGAATGAGTCTTGTGGTTTACATCTAAAATGTCTACCAAAAGTCTCACGTGTTTAAAGGTGTGGGTTTTGCAATTTGATTGGGTCAAGGGGGTGCTATAGCCACCTATGCAGGAGTGGATTAATTGATTGCTGAGTTCATAGCTGAATGTGTTTGTGGGACCTGGTTGAGAAAGGTGTGTCACTGGGTATGTAGCTTGGAAGAGTGCGTTCTTGTCCCCAGCTCCTTTCTTCTCTCTCTGCTGTCATGGAATGAGCAGATTTCATCTATTATACCCTCTGCCACCCTTTCTGCCTTGGAGCCAGCCAACCATGGATTGAACCTACTGAAACTGTGAGTCAAATAAATTTCTCCTCCTTGAAATTTCGTATGTTAAATATTTTGTCTCAGTGATGAGAAACAATGGCCTAGGACAAGTTGCTCATCTTCCTTTAGTCTTAACTTCATCACCTATAAATGCAGAGTGGTGATGACACCCTCTCCCTAAATAAACATTCAATGGAGTAGTGGGAGTAAGTCAGTCAGCACAATACTGGGAACAAAGTGGTGCTCCTGCTACTAGTTCATTCTTCAAACTGTGAGCTAAATAAACCTTTCCTCCTTTAACTTTAGGTGTTGGGTTTTTTGTCTCAGCAACAAGAAAAAGCAACTAAGACAATTCCTAACCACGTTTGCCTTACCATCTTTTGCAGAACTCTCACCTGGTTTTACCTCCATCTTTGAAGCCCATGCTCAGTGGTTATTTCACTTTCTGTATTGGTTCACTGTGGTCAACCGCGGAGCAATGCCCTCTTCCCCTCGACCCCCAGCCGTTGCTTCTGGTTCATAGCTAAGTTCTTTCAACAGTCCTACTCCACAGAGGGTTGGCTGTGGCTTCTTTTTTCTGTCCTAAATTCCATCATAGTAACATAGGCCTATAATAGGAGAAGTGCAGGTTTCCTTGTATAGGGTTGCCACTGGCCATCTGTGTTCGACAGCTTTTCACTAACAGATTCCTAAGATAACTTGGTAATAAGACAAAAGGTTGATTTGGGCTCAGAGTGTTGGAAGTTTGAATCTATGACCAATTGGCCATATTCCCTGGGTCTATGGTGGAGCAGTACATTGTGGTAGGAGCGTGTCTTGGAGAACACTGTGCACCTCATGGCCAGATGTAAAAGAGAAAGAAAGGAGAAAATGCCATGTCACAAATCTTTTCATGAGCATCTCTCCAGTGACCTAGGACCCTCCATTAGGCCCACCTCTTAATGTTTTTATCAACTCCTGAAGGTGTCAAGTTGGGGATGCATCCTTGAACACAGAATCAAACTAGTATTGTCCGCTCTTGAGTCTTCTTTATGCCCCGCCAGTACCAGTGATCCCACTGGATTTCCAGTAGGATGGAGGACCATAGAGGGTGGCAAGCACACCATTCTGAACTTGAATCATGGTTTCAAAACACCAGATGTGCAGAGTGAAGGCAATGTACTAATTAGTTATTGGCCCTAAGATACATGGTGAAAGTTATTTTTTGCTTCAATTTAAAATTCATCCCCATATCTTGGTTTACTGTGAAGTTTTCCATCCTCACTGAATAATGAAAAAATATAAGAAAAATGTTCTGTTTTCTACCTGGATTCTGGTTCAGACTTTATTGCTCCTTCAGTTGGACATCATGCAGTTATTTAAGCTTGCATTTTTGTGTAGACCTACCCTGTGGGAAATATTATGTGAGAAAAACCAAATGAAAATGACAGTTATATATCACTTTATACCTACTAAGTGGCTATGATCAAAATGGCAAGATAATAATAAATGCTATATAAGATGGTGAAAAATTGGGACCTTAATTCATTGCTTGTAAGAATATAAAGTGGTAAAATTACTTTGGATAATAGTCTGAAAACTTCATAAAATGTTAAACATAGTTACCACATAACTCAGCCATTCGACTCCTGATTTATGTATCCATGAAAAATGAAGATATATCATCACATAAAGATTTGTGCATGAATGCTCATAGTAACATCATTTATAATAGCTCCAAGTAGAAATAACCCTAATGTCCATAACTGATAAACAAGAGAATTCTATTCATCCATAAAAAGACATGTGATATTGATTCATGCTACAACATGGGTGAACCTCAAAGCATTATTCTAAGTGGAGAAGCCAAGTACAAAATACAGCATATGATTTCATGTATAGGTAACATCTCCCACAGCTAAATCTATAGAGATGAAGACTAGTGTGTATGTACAGGAAGGGGAGAATGACTACTTATGGGTATTAAGATTGCTTTTTGAGATGACAGAAATGTTCTAAAATTTGACGGTAGTAGTTGTATAACTGTGAAACTACACTGAAAACCACTGAATTGTATACTTTAAAAAGCTGAGTTTATAGTATGTGACTTTCAGTTCATAAAGCTCTTAAAGAACAGAACTGTTCAAAACGAATGAGAGGGCTGGGAATATAGCTCAGTGGCACAAGTGCCTGCCTGGTAAGTGCAACATCCTGAGTTCAATTCCTGGTATCAAAAACCAAACAAAGGAACAAAAGCAATGAGTGAGACAGTCTGACCATCACAAGAACAGAATGAAGCCATCACATTTCTCTACCTGGCCACCCGAGACCACAATAATTGTTAGACAGCAGTGTCTCACACTATTGCTTCATCTTGAATTTGTGGAAATTAAAGCCCCTCTAGTTTACATTTTTGGTATATTTGTTGTAAATCTGAATATTCTCTAAGATGGTTCCTACATTGCCCAGAGAAAGAGATGTATGGATGAGGTGTGTGCGTGTGTGCATTTGTGCCTATGCATGTGTGTATTATAGGCAGAAAGCAAAACTGGAAATGCAAGGGCAGTACTTTAGCCATACAGAGAAGAGCTATCAATTGCAAAACTCTAATATGACAAAGGAAAAAATTTCATTAGTTATGTTATTACACAAAAATTATACACATGGTTTAAGGATTTTATGTCATTGCTTTCTTTTGCCATCTCCAGACCCTTCCCCTGGGAAAGCTACCTTTGCCTGTTTTGGGACTGTATAAGTAAGTCTATTTGTAAGTGTTTAATTCATAAACAAGAAAATGTAGGCATTAATTTTTCCATTATTCAAAAGAGATTATACTATAAAAATTGCTTGGAACCTTAATCTTTTTCCACTTTACAATAGATCCTGGAGATTTTTTCTTATTAGCACATAAAAATTGACTTCATTCATTTTTTATTGTTGAAGAATGCTATTATTTAGATTATTAAGTTTTAATCATCTAACTTAATAGATTGAGATCATCCTTTCCTTTTATAAATTGCACTGCAATGAAAACTCCTATATGTATACCTTTGCATATTACTGGGTGTAAAATTAGATGGTAAATTCCTATAAAAATTGCTGGCTCACTGTGTACATTTAACTAAAGTCTTGGTACACTGTTTAGTACCAAATCTCACTCTATAATATTTTCCAATTTATACTTCCATTAGTTACCCTATGAAACTAATATTTTTCTTGTAATTCCATTTCCTTTCTAGGCTAACAACTTTACCTTTCATCTGTAGCAGTTAATTTATCTATTTTAAAGTGAATTACTAGTATATTTAATCTATGATATAACTAGTATAATTAAACTAGTATAATTAAATCTATGATCTTATTTTGGCATATCTGTGCTACCTGCTCTGTTTTATTTTCCCATTTTTTGTCATTTATTTTTTAATCTTTGTTAGTACATGTTTGCAGTACCCAATGACTACATTTATTGTGAGGAACAGGTACATATACTTAACACATTTTAATTCCTTTTACTTTTCCTTCTTCTCTCTTTTCATCTCTTGGTTTTCTTTCCATTTATTTTGCTATTATTTTAAACAAAGCTTTCCATATTTCTCTCTATAAGCTTGTAAAATGTACTTCTGTGTTTCTTTTAGAGTTGTTATACAAGTGATAACCCCACTATAGCTAATGTAAATCAATACTATTAATTTCCTCCCAGTCCATTAAAGACAATTCTCTCTTGATATATGCTACTGTCATGCATTTGGTAGTTGTTGCTTCTTGAGACAGGGTCTCGCTATGTAGTTCAGGCTGAATGGGAATGCATCATGTAGCCCAGGCTGGCCTCAAACTTGTGACAATGCTTCTGCCTCAGCCTCCCTAGGGCTGGGATTATAGGTCTGTACCATCATGCCCAGCTTACTGTCATGAATTTTATACTATTTGTAAATTTATTGCACCCCAGGCCTTCTTACTAAGTTATAGCCTCAGCATTTTTTTTTAACTTTTAATTTTGATGCGAGGTCTCCTATGTTGTCCAAACTGTGGTCAGACTGGTGATCCTCTTGCCTCAGCTTCCCAATGTTGTAAATGTATCAGCATGGTGCTCTAATTCCATGCAGTTAATATTTACTTAGTTTTTGCCAATTTCTATATTTTTTATTCTTTTCTTAATATCTGACCTTCCATCTCATTTTAGTTTTCTTTTTCCCAAAATATTGCCTTTAGCATTTTCTTCCTGCAAAACTATTGTAGCAAGCTCTGATACTATCTATGAATCTTTATGTATTTATTTGGCTTTCACTCAAGAAAGCGTATTTGTCACGGCCACCCCAAGACAAGAAGCAAGAAGTAACAGCGTTTCCTGAGATCTGCGCCATGTTGGCACTTAGGTAGCTGAGCAAAGCAGCAACCAGCCTGCCGCCCTGGTAAGTGGCTGTGGTCTGGCAAGCTGCGGCCACCCCAGGGCGAGAAGCAAGAAGCAAGAAGCAACAGCATTTCCTGAGATCTGTGCCATGTTGGAACTTAGGGCCCTGAGCAAACCAGCAATCAGCCTGCCGCCTACTGAGGTGCGGACTGAGAATCAAACATACCATATCCACCCTGCCCCCGCCCATTAGCAAGTGGGATCCAGGGATCTGGGCATCTCTTGGGAGGTTGACCATATGTAATGCAGCGGGTGGGGGTAGTTTCTTTCTACTATCTCTTTGAAGGCAGATATTTTTATCATCGTTTTGCCTTGTCCTAATTAATGGTGTTGCTCTGTTTAATATTGTTTTGATAAGTTCTATAATATTGTGTATTTCTTTTGATTTTGCTATACTTGATTGAAAGAACAACTATTGTGAAGATAACAAGATATACAATGGTGCCTATTACTGTTGTCCCAGTGACCTGCTGTGTTGTTCTGTACCAATTTCACTATACTGTCTCAATTGGCTTTATGCCATCCTGTTTTGTTGTATATTACTACCTCCAAGTTAATAAAAAATTAAAGAAAAAAGCAATAGAACATGAGAAAACAAGGTAACAAAATACTTGCAAAAACTCCCAATTCCACCAAAGCGGATCCATGTGACATGGATGAGGAGAAACTCAAAAACAAAACAACAGAATTATATAAGGTGATTAAAAAGGAAATAACAACAACAAAACAGATCAATAAGGTACTGAGCAAGTTGAAACATGATATAACTAAACAGATAATGGACTTAAAAAGCAAAAGGAGGAAAAGAAAGTGCTCTAAAGGACATAACTACATGTATGGTTAAGTGTGTAGGATTGACTACTGTATTACTAAGTTTTTTTTGGATGGTTGAACAGAACTGTTTGCAGCCTCACTGTTTGAATGTCCACTTTGTATGCCTTAATTTTGTAACATGAACAACTATTTTTAAGAACACAATATGTAATTTATCAACTAGTGATTTGTTACTGTTTTTTTGAAATTCTGCATTATTTCTACCCTTTTTTCTGTTTTGCTTTTTTTTCTCTTTAAATAAAATTTTTTAAAAAGGAAAGTGTATTTGTGTTGAGTAGAGAATGCAGTTGGTAGTTATGTTGTTTTAGAAGATTGATGATAACTGACCTTTGATTTCCAGTCTCTGAGAAGTCAGCTGTCTGGTTTTCTGCAGTTTATGTCTGGATTTCTTCTTTATTTTCCCTATCCATATTGTGCTTAATTCTTTAATCTGTAGATTCATGTCTTTCATTAATTCTGGAAAACTCTCAGCTATTAGCTCCTCAAAATTTTGTCTCAGCTCATTCTTCTTTCTGTACTCTAATTTATGTTTTAAAATTACACTTTCTCATTATGTATTCCCTATTTCTTAGCCTCACCTACATTTATCATTTTTGTCTCTCTTGGCAGCATTATGAACAGATTCTTCTGATGTATCTCAAAGTTCAAAATTCATTTTATATCAGCTTTTAAATTTCAGGTTTTCTCATCAATTCATGAATTTGTATTCATTTATTTTTCAACTCTGTTATGTCAAATTTTATAGTTTCCAGGACTGTAGCAAAATATTTAAGCCTAACACTAGTTTTTCATAAAATTGGCCATTTTAACCATTTTATTGTACAAATAAATGTCATTAATTATATTCACAACCAGCACTATCTACTTCCAAAACCTCATAACCCCAAACAGAAACTCTGTACTCATTAAACAACAAGCCCTCATTTCCTCTTCATTCTCTGAGAACCACTACTCTGGTTTCTGTCTTTATGAGTTTGCCTGTTATACATATTTTATGTAAGCAAAATCATACAATATGTGTCCTTGTATATGTGTATTTTGTATAGCATAATGTTTTCAAGATTGATTTGTGTTGACTAGTGCACAGAATTCATTTCTTTCTTTTTAATAATATTCCTGAATAATATTCTATTATATGAACATACCATATTTTGCTTATCTATTTTTGTTTACCCATCCATACTTTAATCATGTCTACCTTTTAACTGTTGTGAACAATGCTGCAGTGAACATTGGCACTGAAGTGTTTGTTCAAGTTCCTGTCTTCAATTCTTGGGAGAAAATAAATTTTATATATATGTATGTATATATATATATGATTTATACATATAAAAGATTTATATATAAAAGATATATATATATGCATTGAAGTCTCTATCTTTAATTCCTGGGAGAAAAAATATATATCTATAGAAAGAGAGATATAAATGCAATATCTGTATCTCTATACTTATCTATGTAACATATTTCTCTCTGTATATAGATATAGATACATATTTTTTCTCCCAAGAATAATCTGTATCTATCAATCTGTCTGTCTGTCTATCTATCTATCTGTCTGTCTACCTATCTCTCTATCTATATATCTGCTGGGTTACTGGAAATTCTATGCTTAGATTTTCGGGGATCTACCATACATTTTCCATAGTGGCTGCACCATTTTATAATCACATCACAAATCTGGGAGTTCCAATTTTTTTCACATACTTACCAACAGTTGTTTTTTCCTTTCTTTTGAAAAATTGGAGCAATCTTAGTAAGTGTGAAGTGGTATTTCATGATTTTGATTTTGATTGGCATAATGATGCCCTATTATATGCTCATCGACTATTTGTATATGTTCTTTAGCATAATACTTATTCAAGTATGTTGTGCATTTTAAGATTGGGTTGTGTCCTTTTTTACTGAATTGTAGGAGTTCACTCTATGTTATGGATATCAATCTTTTATCAGATAGATGATCTGGAACATTTTTTCCAATCTGTAGTTTTTTTTTTTTTTTACTTTATTGATAATGCCCTTTGAAGTGCAAAAGTTTTTACTTCTTATGGGTCCAGTTTGTCTGATTTTTTTCATGCTGCTTTCACTTTTATTGTCACATCAAATAACCCAGGGCCAAGTCCAAGACTGTGAAAATTTACCCCTATGTTTCCTTCTAGTGGTGTTTTGCTTTGTATTAGTCACTTATCTGACACTGGGACAAAATGACTGACACTCACAAATTAAAGCAAGAGAATTTTATTTGGCTCACAGTTTGAGAGGGTTTAGTCCATCATTGACTGGATCCAAGACAGAAACAGCATGGTAGAGGAAAGCTGCCTAATCCCCATGGCATCCAGGGAAAAGCAAAAGTAACAGGAGGATCTGGGGACAAGGAGACACCAAGATCATGCTACCAAAGACCCATATCTTTCAACTAGGTACCAGCTCTTAATAGCACACTCTACTATGAACTCATCAGTAGATTAATTATTTTACTTATGGAAATCCATTTGTCCCTGAACTGTCTGGTGAAGAAATTATTCTTTTCCTCATTGAATGAACTGAGAATTCAAGGTTACCTTTATTTCTTATATAAAAATAAGAACAGACAATCAAGAAAAAACAAAACAAAAGAAAAAGAAAAATACAAAAATTTTTTAAAAAATGTCTACTTCATAGTGTGTCTCTCCTATCACTGGTAGAGTATGTGGGCAGACAGAGTTCAGATCCAAGCTGATTAATCCCAGCAAACCAACCATAGCTTCATGGCAGGGTAGAGGATACTGCTAGCAAGCCTGCATGTCTAGTTCCACTGCAGTTCAGACTGGTTTGTGGCTGTGAGGGTGGAATCAGATTTGTTCAGCCTGTAACGCTCCTGGGCCTTCTGCTGTCTTGAACTTGACTCCCTGATCTCCTGCCTGATTGGACTCTGCAGCCTCACCCTGACACTGGGAGTGCTAGATGGACTTGGCCTAACACTCTTCTGAACTCTGAGCTCAGTTGGCCCCTGTCCAAGATGGCTACTCCTCTCCTGGGGGCGGAGGGGATTTGAACCAGAATGACTCAGGAAGCCATTGCAGTCTACTGCACTCACTGCTCCATTCCACTGGTGCACTTCTCTGCGGAGGCCTCTGAGGTCGCTAGTAATCACTGTGGGTCTGCAAGTTTGAGCTGTTCCTCCTGCGCAGTGAGTCAGGGTTCAGTGAGAAAGTGCCACCGGCCATCTCCTTCTCCATTGGTTTCCTTCCTTTTGTTTTCCCTGTGGACTTCAATTCTCACTTCAGATCCTTCCTGAGTCCCAGGGACCCACTGCCCTCCTTCTCTTCCTTGTGTTGCTATATGCCAGGATTTGGACACCAAATCTCAGAGAGGCTGTTTCTGTACTGCTTACCACTCTGCTGTCTTCCTAGAGGTCCTGCTTAGCTTTACTTCTTTGAAAATACAAAGCACACTTGTCTGATAATTCTGCTTTTTGGAATTTGGAGTCAGTTGGATCTAGTTGTTGTCCCTTTTCTCTATGGGCTGTTTTTCATGTGACTTCAAATTTATATGACTGATCATGTCTGATTATATGGAGTTTATTGCACTTGAAAAGTTATTTGTAAGATAGTTTGGGTCCAGCATTAGATGATTTTTATTTCTAATTTGGGGTATGGTATACACATGCATGGAACTGTGTTTGCATTTTCCAGTCGTCTTTTCGGGCCACATTTTAATTCAACTTTAAGGCTTTAATATATATGCAATTACTGAGCTCCCTTGAAGCCAGATTCTAAACCTGCGTGAGAACAGAGTTAGTCCTGATTTACCTTTACCAGAATCTTTTTGTCTTAGCTTATACTAAGTAGGAATTTATCGAAGTTCTAACTTTGATCAGCCATAGGCCTAAGTTCTTTTCTTATTGCTCCATAACACAGCCAAAATCATAACTAAATTTTGCAGATATTGCTCCCAAATTGGAAAGTGATTACAAACCAAAAACAGCTTTGAGTTCTATACTTGGAATTCTTTTTTTTTTTTTTTTTTTTTTGTACCAGGAATCAAACTTATGACGTGCCTGCTGGGCAGGCACTGTGCTGCTGAGTTATATCCCTAGCACTTATATTTGCCTCTGTGAGTTAACATACTCTTCAGTTTTAAGCCTAATGATTTTTGATTTTGTTAGCCCTTTGATATTGTAAAGAACACTTGAAAGATTTTTGCTCAGTTTGTCTTGTTCTGTTTTGTTTCTTGAGACAGGATCTTGCTATATTGCCTAGGCTGGGCTTGAACTTCCCCATTCCTAGTACTATCCCACCCCTGTGATGATCGATGGGCACCAGGCCCTGGTGGGCAAAACTGAGCCAGGACAACACAACCCTGGGGCTTTTGTTTGAGTTATCGGGTGATGTTGATCATTTCCTGTTGGCTTTAAAAACAGAAGGGGAAGGAACTACTGCTTTTGTGTTCCATGTTGGGAGAGCTTCTGGTGAGGAAGTGGAGGTCAGATATGCAGATTAAAAACCAGACCATGCTGACAGTGGTTGAGTCTTGCTTATGGTAAGGCTGAAATTATGACTTCAGATGTTTGATTCTCCATGATTGGACTTTTACTTCCCAAAGTGGAGAAGATTTTTGACCAAAAGGAGTGAATTCATTTTCCCCATTCCTAGTAGTAGTCACACAGAAGAGAGTGAGTACCTTTCAGAACAGGCAGGGAGGGGATAACTAGATTATGCGAAAGGCTGGCTTTGAAGACATTTAACTCTAAATTCTTGGCTTCTCCAAAGCTCTTTTTCGCTTTGCTTCTGTTCTTCCTAGATTTGGTAGCTTCAAAGCGTCTTTAAGAACAATAGATTGGCATTCCTTGAAGTCAAAAGATAAAGAAGTTAATACATATCTAGTCCTGGGATGCATATTTAATAGAGAAATCTATAATGCTTAATCCTGAAATGAATGATTTATAGAGAATTGGATTATTCAATTAGCATTAAATTAGGTTTGTCTTATTTAGTTGAAACAAAGCTTCCTGACAAGATGTGCATCATAGCCTAAGCTGATGAAAGATTTCCTTTGCCAGGATGAATTATTGATTAGACCTTTGTAACATCTGCCTGGCAGATGAGGGAGAACTACTTAATTTTAAAGATATTTGTATTCAAACATATACACACAAAAGAAATTTTGAATACTGTACCTTAATGCCAAATCACTTAATCATTCCACAAATATTTATGAAAATATTCATAATTCAACATGAACTAAATCACAGTATAAGATTATTTTTCAGGCCAAAAGAAAGAATATTTTCCATTTGTGAATTTAAGTGTTTCCCTTCTTTTATTGTACTTATATATATTTTAGGTCCAGATGTTTAATTATTTTTTGTTTGTTTGTACCAGGAATTGAACTCACAACCTCATACTTAGTAAGCAGGTGCTATGCCACTGAGTTATATACTCAGGGCCAGATGTTTAATTTTTAAAAGAGGAAAAAAAATAGAAAAGGAGAATTTTTCCTCACATCATAAAGAATCGACCATCTAAGGTACTGAAATATATACCCAGTACCTAATAATGATGATTATATATTTCTGTAATGTGTTTAATTCTGTCAGATGTTTTCAGCTCAGTTTTCTTAATGTTAACCAGTTAATGTTAACTTAATGTTAACTAGTTAACTAGCACTTAGTTTGCATCAAGTACTTTGGTACCAAGGTTAATGTGGATTACTGTATTCAATTCTACAAACAAGCTATTGTTATTATCTCCATTTGATGAATGAAAAAGCTGAAGTGTTGGAAAGATAACTAGCTTTTACAAAGACACACCAAGATAGAATTTAAACACATACTATTGGGCAGGGAATGTAGCTCAGCTGCACAAGCATCTGTCTGGCAAGCACAAGGTCCTGAGTTTGATTTCAAAACCCCACCCCCACCCAAGAAAACCCCCAAAACCAAAAAATGTATAATTACTCAGAGCCCAAGTTTTTAACACATATTCTACACAAGGTCTAGAAATCCTGTTACTATTTAAAAATTTCATATGGTCATCTGCCTAAAAATGAGGAATCCTACCAGTAATTCATTTAGTCATGGATTATTGTTTCCATTTATTAAAAGGGGAATGTAAGACATAGATAAAATGATATGACACAGTTATGTTGCTTTATATTGGGCCACAATTTTTTTCATCACCAAGTGACATTAAAATATTACCCCTAGATTAGGTAGCACTTTCACTGAAGCAAGAAAACTTTCTTTTGAATCTTTCCACAATATTTCATTTTTAAGAGAAATAACTTTTATACAATAAGGTTAAGTATAAAAATACAAAGTATTTCATTTTATCTAAATCAGAACGTAAACCTACAAGTTGGTGGGGCATAAGGAAAACAACTTTCAGTCCAGTTTGAAGGCATTCCTCTCCACCTTCCAAGTTGTAGAGATATGACTAGTGGCCAGAAAATGGAGGAAAGCCTCCACTACCTCCAATCCACCACAGAAATCGCCACTCTAAAGCCTGGGATGGGAGAGCCCATCTATTTACAGACAAATGTCTCAGTTTTGTGCCATGCTTGTGCCCAGGAATATTCATCCAAATGTAAGCCCTAGTAAATGCAATCCAGCCCCTTTGGTTTCCAGACAATCGGTCTCCTTTTCAAGATCAGAGCACACACATGAAAGGTCTCCACCATTATGTAGATTGGCTCCATCTCCTTCCTTTTCTTTTCTTTAAATTTTTAAATGTGCATTTTAAAAAGAATAAAACCAAACAAAATAAAACAGCATAAAGCCAATCAAAACCAAACAATGGAAATGATACAGGGCTTCAAAATAGGATAATAGGATATCAATCATTGCTACCATAATGCTTCCTGTTATCTTCAAATTTTTTCCCATACCATCAGACATAATAAAATCAAACAAAATAGAAAGGAATAAAACCAACCAAAACAGAGCACTGAATTAAAATGAAACAAAAAAATGGAGCAAAAACAAAACAGTAAGAACAATATTGGATTTCAAAAACGAGATAGAAGAAAATTCCCCGTAGTTGCTATATTGCATATTGTTATCCTCTGAAAACATGCTCAGACTACTGGCTTTAGGCCTGCAAAGTCAATTAAACAATATAAACATTAAGTTGTTTTTGTACCTTAGTTGCTATCAACTCAGTCTGTGATTCTCTGAATTAACTGGCTGCTTACTGGGGTTAGAGCTCAGCTCTTTTGCCTCCCAGCCCACATGCCAGCTGGCTCACGGGAAGGGTGCTTCCTGTTTCTCCCCTTTGCCCACAGTTACTGCTGGCTCATGGGAAGGGTGTATCCTATTTCTCCTCCTGGCCCACAGTAACTGCTGAGTCATGGGAAAGGAAGCTTCCTGTTTCTCCACCTGGTCCACAATTAGTTTTGAACATTTTCAAAGCTAAGTTTCCTGTTATTCCTGTGTATGTGTTGAATACAGAAAATATTTCCTATTCCTGCTATGTGGCATTAACATTATTTAAGTTGTATGTGCCTGTGAATCAACTGCAGATTCTGTGGATGCAGGGTTGGGTCCATGATTCTGCATGTATAATGAATTTCTAGATGCTGCTAGGGTACCAATGTGACTTATTGCGGTAGGGGAGTAGCTGTGATCAGAGCCTGGGCTCAGCTTCTAGCTCCCCACCTGTGGCTACTCCTAGGTTTTGCAGTGTCAATTTGTGGCTCTCATTGAAGGGCACCTGGTAGACTCTCATGAGGTAGCACCTCACAAGTCTCCTGCAGCCTCATTACAGGGAGTTGTGTACAGACAAAATTATGCAGAGTTCATTGATGAATTTAATTTGTGTAGAAATTCTACAGAAGATCTAGGTAAGATAATTTGGTAGTGGGCACCCTTGCAAATGATTACTATTGCATGTAATTCCAAAATCACCCTGACAGGCTGACCGATTGTTTGTTGAATGAAATTCAAATAAATTCCAAGATAGAGACTTTGAGAGGGTCAGCTTCCTCATTACTTTGTAAAATCCAATTGACCCTCGCATTGTGAATGTTTGTCTTTCCTCTCTGTGACTCTCTCTACTTAGGAAACTCATTTGGCAGTTATGGAAGTTCACTTTGAGAATGAGTATCATTGTGCCATTTATAATTCATTCTTTAACTTTTGTGAATGGCATAGCAACTTTAAACTGCTTCACTGGAATAAAATCAGAGTTAATAATCTCTGCTCTTTTTGAGTAATTATAAAAATGGTATCCTGGTGACAAGGCATTGGCAGAACACTGGATTCTATCAATTTCCATGGGAGGGAAGAGCATAAGTAGTGACTGGAAGAATTTCACTGCAATGTTCCTCCTTTCCCCTGACTCATACATGACTAGGGCAAGCTATGGGCTCTGCAATCTGAAGTGGACCTCTCAGAATTTAAAATCAGTGTCCCTCCAGAGCTATTCACTACAAACACCAGCATGCAGTACTCTTTTCCTGGTGTGAATGATAGACCATGACACACATTTGCATCTTGTTGCTTCCTTTAGCAGTGAAGCTGATTGCTCTATATGTTCATATGGAGATTGACCCTGTTGATTTTAAGTGTTACATGAGGCTCAGCTACAGGAGAACTTCATACTTTATTAACTGATTACATGTTGATGGGCATTTAGAATATTTCTCAATATCCTTATTTGCAGTTTTAAGAAGCAGTCAGGAGAAGAAAACTCATTGTTCCCTGATGCTGGATATGAGGCAGTTTGAGCAGAGGCATGCAAGGTGCTAACCTGGTGTCTCTTCTTGAGTTTTCTAGAAATCTTTACTAAGAAGAAAATAGTTCCCCTGAATTGGGGGCCTTGTAGGTGAAGGAGAACTAAGATTATTATCTCAGTAGAGGAATGAATAAGCCATGTTCACATGTCACAGACTAAGAGGGGCAGGCATAGGGAAAGGCCACCCCACTTCAGCAGTGACGTTGATGAGCTCACAGGGAGGAGGGAAACCATAGTTAGTGTAGCCAACCTAGAAACTGGCCAGGCACCATTGCTGAGAAACTCAAGGTAAAGGAAAAGACTGGGCTCACAGGAAAGGGGCTTATGTGACACTACTTGGGGGCCTGGCTGAGTGAGCAGGGGTGCGTCTAAGAACCACTTGTCCTTTCTTGGTTTTTGTTTGTGTTTGCGTTGGCTGTATACACTTGGTGATGTGGATGAATTTTCATTTTCAGTATCTTATGGGTATTTGCTGGAGTCTATGTCTGGCAAGAATTTGATGACATTTCTCTGGTTCTCTGAATATTTACAATTGCCCAGTCATCATTTCCACCCTGCTGTTTTGGTGGCACTTGGAAGCCTATATGTTCCACACAGAGCATCTTGTCCTCTTGCTTGTCATTGTGTCCATCATCTCCTATCCCTGCCGGTTTGTCCACTTTGGGTCCTTGCTATCACTTGCCTGTGTGATTGCAGCAGCCTCTCTCTGCATATGCACATCTGCCTGTAAGTTTGTCGAGGGCCAAGGCTTCCACAGAACTTTCACAATCACATCCCCAAACAAGGCCTCATATACTCCAAAATCGTAGATGGCCCTGGGGGCCCAGAGAATACTGCACTGTTCTAGCTGGGGGTTAAATAGGCTCTTTGAGCTACTTTATCCCAATCTACCCACTCCTGTACCAACTCTTAGCATTTCCCAGGAGTGGCCTCTCTTCTGTTAACCTGGTCACTACAAAGGTTCAAATCCAGGACCTCTTCATCTCACTTCAAGTTTCTTACACTGCTCTTCATCCTTAATATGAGACAAGCAATTCCCAAAACACAAGTTCCATATCCTGCCTCAATGATGCTCACATAAACTACATTTATACCAACAGAGCATTCATAAATACTGCACTGTGAGAACTGAGGGCAAAAAATTGGAGTTGAAGATCAGTTTTACTGATTTTTGTCTGATCTAGTTATTTGATTTTCTGCCAAATTTTTTGTTGTCATTTTTTTTAACCACCAGAAAGTTTGCCACTGTGCTTCACAGGAAAGAAGTTAAGGTAGATTGAAAGTTAAGGGATGGGAGTTAATATAGTTCTCTGCTAGGTTACCCTCCCAACCTTAATACCAGATTTATAACTCAATCACTTCTGAACATTTCCCTTTGGGTTTTATATTTTCCTTTCAGGATAACTGATAGTTGTCTGCAAAGTAATTTTTTTCCAAATCCATTTATTCAAGGATAAAAAGAAAGAAAAAGAAGAAACAAAATTTCAAAACACATCAATGAGGGGGCAGCAATGGTACATAAGTTGTACATTGTCATCCCCAAATCATTCACCCAGAGCACAAGACTTCTGCATTCAATTGTCCAAACAACACCAGCACAAGTATTTCTCTTCAGTGAACTCAGAGAAATTGGTACAACTATCTTAACAATTTTTATACATATATACATACACATATACATATGTTTTTCTCTCAGCTTGTCACACTAAGGAAACAATATGATGTTTACACATGTGTGTGTTATTTATTTCACTAATGAGTATGTTTTCAAGTTGTACTCATTTACCTATAAATGTGTCCAGTTTATCCTGCTTTATGGCTGAGTAGTATTTCATTGCATAAAAATACCACATCTTTTATATCCATTCCTCAGTCAATGAGCATTTAGGTTGTTTCCAAGATCTGGCTATTATAAACAGTGCTGCTATAAACATGGGTGCACATATATCACTGTGGTAGGATGTTTCCTTCTGGGTATAGCTGGGTTGAATGGGACCTCCAATGCTATTTTTTTGAAATCTACACACTGATTTCCACAGTGGTTGTACCAGTCTGTATTCCCACCACCAGTGCAGAAGGGTTCCATTTCTCCTGCAGCCCTTTCAGCATTTGTTATTTCTTGATTTCTTGATAATAGCCATTCTTTCCAGGGTGAGGTAGAATCTCAGTATTTTTTAAATTTGCATCTCTCAAATGACCAGTGATACTGAACATTTTTTCACATATTTGTTGGCTGTTTGTATTTCTTCATTTCAGAAGTGTGTATTCATCTCAGATGCCCATTTTTGGATAAGGGCTTTAAATTTGGGGCATCTTTATTTTTTTTGAGTTCTTTATACATTCTTGATAGTAATCCTTTGTCCAAGGAACAGCTGGCAAACATTTTTTCCCACATAGTGGGTTGTTTCTTCACTCTGTTGGTGGTTTCTCTTGCTGTGCAAAAGCTTTTCAGTAGGGTGAGATCCCTATTACTGATTCTTTGTGATAGTTCCTGTGCAATCTAGGTTATTTTCATGAAGTTTTTACCTACATCAGAGTTTTACCTACTCTATCTTCCAGCAGATTTAATGTTTCTGTTTTAATATTAAGATCTTTGATACATTCTGACTTTAGCTTAGTACATGGTGAAACATAGGGGTCCCGTTTTAATCTTCAGCATGTGAAGAGCCAGTTTCTCCAGCACCAAGAGGCTGTATTTCTTCCAGTGCAGGTGTTTGGAGCCTTGTCAAAGATAAGATGGATTAGAGTGTCTGTGTTGTTTCTGTATCTTCTAATCTGTTCTATTGATCTTCAAGTCTGTTTTTTTGCCAGTACCACACTGTTTTTATCACAGTAGCTTTATAATATAATTTCAAATCAGGGATTGTGATGCTCCTTGCCTTGACTTTGTTGTCCAGGATTGCCTTTGCTATTCTAGGTCTCATCTGGTTCCAGATGAATTTTAGGTTTCTTTTCTCTAATTCTGTGAGACATGCTATTGGAATTTTGATTGGGATTGCATTGAAAATGTATAACAGTTTTGAAAATATGGCCATTTTCTTTTTTTTAATTTTATTTTAAACAGAATAAAACAAAAGAGGACAGAAAAGAGCAGATCAGAACAGGACAACATAGGCAACACAGTACTTTACGTTAAGACAACTGGACATTGACAGTAGCTATCGCAATATCTCTTTCTCTGCTAGAGTTGAGCATAGTTTCAAATACAATAATATCAAACATAACAAAGTAGTATAAAACCATTCGAAGAATGAAAGAATTATAGGGCTTTCTGAACCGAATAACAGAAAATGATCAATGGGTACTATAATATCTCATTTTTGATAAAAAAATTTTGTTTAAACTATCACACATATTCAAATCCCAATAAGACACAATGTGATAGATAGAATCAATGGTAGTAGAAGAATAGAAGCATGGTAGGACTTCTAAGAAGGACGATGTTAAATCAGCAATGGCTGTCACAATGTTTTGTTTTCTTCAAAAGAGCTGTTCATATAATCACACATGATATAGTCAAACAAAACAGAATAAAACCATTCCAACTGATGAATGAAAACATTGAAAGTCTTCAAAGCTATGAGATGGGGACTCATGCTTACCATAAAATCTTATATACTCTTATCAACTCTCACACTAGGGAGACTTTATGGTATTTACACATGAGAGTTTGGTTTATTTCACTTATGAGAATGGTCTCAAGTCGTGTCCATTTATTTATAAATATCTCAATGTGATCATTCTTTATAGCTGAGTAGTACTCCATTGTATAAAAATGCCACAACTTTTTTATCCATTCCTCAGTTGATGGGCACTTAGGTTGTTTCCAAGATCTGGCTATTACAAATTGTGCTGCTATAAACATGGGTGCACATATATCAC